>BPLR01012379.1:0-79588 GCA_021605095.1 Caerostris extrusa | reverse complement strand
GTTACGTATTGCTCTTTAGACTAATTGTAGCCTGGAAACCTACTGTTTAATGTGGATTCCGAACCACTAACAAACATAAATGCCACCACTGTACCTGAACCTCGAAGCCTGTGGTACCAGCGCCAGAAGCGCTAGCCAATTGGCCATCAGGCCGAATCATGCAAGACATATTTTCATCAAAAGTTAAATCAATAAAAATATTTAATATATTTTAAAAGATACATTTTTTTTTAAATCAATTTTTGCTTATTAGTAAAAGAAAAATATTAACAGGTATAACTTTTTTTTGTTGAACCATCATACCTTTTTACGAAAGAAAAAAATGTTCAACCTTTCCTACAAAATTTTTCTGATACCACATCGCACTCAGACTGTTTATTTTTACTTTAAATCTATTAAATCTATTCTTGCTTTTAAAAGTGAAAATGATGATCCTTAAGGAGGTCTGAATAAATAAATGTTATCTTAAAAACCTAATAAAAGTCAAAGTGAACATCAAGACAGAACTACCTCATCATCATTGGAGTTAATAGGTATTTTCAATAACGACTTGCGTGCCATTACCTCATTAGATGAGCCTTCGAGATCACAGTGTTCCCAGAGGAATCGGAAATGTTGCATTTAGAATCCTATCAGAGTACTTTTTTCCCCTACAGAAAACTGCTTGATTGAAAACGGGTTAATGTTTATCATTAAAGAGATAAATTAGACGTCATTAGTTTAATATAGGAGTTAAATGTTGCAAGAGATATAAAGACAACCCCCTGTATCATAAGCGTGATTCCTATAACACAAGTTTGCTCTATCATAGTTCCCAAAATTGGGCTAAATACCCCTTTATAAGTGCTATATATAATTCGGTGCGAAAGTAACATCCGGTTTTAATGCGGAAAACGGATGAATCGATTTTCTTATTAGGGGGTAGTGAAACATACGCGTCGCAATGTAATTTGAAAGGAAGAACTTTTAACGCCTGACTTGTGGTTCAGTGCTAACGTGAGCCGCTGGTGGACATTAGGGCTGCTATTACTAATACCACTACCACACACCACACCACATCACTGTGCCTAGAGCTGAGTTGCCCTTAACAATTTGGGAATGATGTGGGTGAGAAGTCTGATTGGGCTCTGTGACGCTCTACGGTCTTATGAGACAGAGACCTACAGCTTAAAGTGGATTCCGAACCACTACAAACATCCATGGCTTTGCCGGAATTCGAATCTGATACCTGTGGTACCGGTGAGGTGAGAGCTACCCACTCGTCCATTAAGGCCGAGGTTCAATCCACTGGATGCTTTGTTGTAGACACAGTTTCAAAAACCAGGAGGCTCGATGGCGTTTGGTATGTTCAGTATCTCGCCTTGTTAGTCGGACTATCTGGTGGGAGTCTTTCGGGTTTTCTTCCATAATATATGTAAATATGGCGTAGTTCCCTTTAAAAGTCCTCCCAGAAGGCACTGCCTGCTTCTCACAGCATTCGGAACTGATTCAGACTTCTATCTATAACAGTACCCCACCCCCCCTTTTCTCTCTCTCCTTCCATGAGATCACAAGGTTCACGGACTGGGTCTGGCAGATGTTACTGTCTACCAAGTGGAATAAGAAACAAGAAACAATAACATACCCGGCTAAATTCCATTTTATAACTCTATATAGTTCGGTGGGAAACTAAACCGGTTTTAAGGCGGAAACGGACGAATCGATTTCTTATTCGGGTGGTAGTCAGATATACGCAAATCAATGGAATGTTGAAAGAAAGAATTTTAATCTTTAGATAGGAATTTTTTCATTTAATTTGCATTTGGTATTTGATGCAATGGAAAGTAAACGTTTCGATATTAAAAATTATAATTATTTTTGTTGTAATTAAAACCTCTCCAAAATTATCTTTTCCTCCTATTATATCTGTGGCTACTCTAACCACGGGTACTGGATAATCCCTGCAAGAGGGAAATCATAACTCGAATCTTCCCTATCCGATAGGGAATGCATCAGATTGGATTTGGAATTGCCTGAGGCAAGATTTCATTTGGTATCGGTATAAACCGATTTGGAAATTATAATGTAGATTTATATGTGAGTTGTAAACTTCTGATTTTCACTATCTATGCTTCGTCCTCCCTCTCCTATGCTTGCCCGGTATGGGCCTATGCCGCTAATTATAATACTAAAATCTTGAAAGATCAGACAAAATATCACCATTAGACAAATAACGAATGCCAACTAGTTTATGAGAAACGATGATATCCAAAGATCCATCTCCCTGCTACCTCAAAAAGCGCTGGAAAGCTTTTCAGAAATATTCTTCAATAATATTGACAACCAACAACATATGGCCATTCAAGAGATCGAACACTATGAACCGCACTCTAATTTTAAAAGACCCTAAGAATATTCTGCTCTAATCTACCTCAATACAATTTTGAATTTTTAGACTTTTTCAATCGACACGATTTTCTTTAACTTCTAGGCATTGCCTATGTTTTCTTCTTTATGTTTGCCACCATTGGAGATGAGGACCCTGACGGGACCAGTGAGCTCCTGAATCTTCATTATATAAGTGAGTTGTGTGTGTTGTCCTCATTGGAGTCCTATTTGAAAGGACACTACATGAACACGCACTTCAACAGTGATAGTTCGTCACAACACATCCGAGTTTGAAGAACTTGGCTAATTGCCATTTTCCACAATAGCTGGTCAGACTATGCAAAGATTAGATTATAAAATAGACTTTTTGCCAATCGCTGGAAGTACATCATTAACACATTGCAAAATCTCGTTCTGCAAAATTTTTGATGAAAAAAGGTATGTAGATTAGATATGGTTCCTTTTAAGAATATATATATATATATATATAAGTTAAACAAAACTAAATAGTGTTATAATAATTCAAAGGAAAATGTAAAAGAAAGTGAATGTAAAGTAAATGTAAAATGTTAACTGAAAATAATTTTACAAATACTTATTAAGCATGATATACATCTTCCCTCATTGCCGTAACAGCCCCATGGCATCTTCTGCCTACTGGCAGATTTCGGAACGAAATGTTTTCCTTTACGGGTTAGGATTGTCAGACCTACGACCAAATCTTTACAGTCACATTAGACCGGGACCTACGGTTTAAAGTGGATTCCGAACCACTACAAACACCCATGACACCGAACCCGAAACCTGGGGCACCGAGCGCTAGTCACTGGATTATCAGTTCCCAGGTGCATGGTATACAATTATTACGATTTTTTGGCTCTGCAATCCATATAGTCCGGTGGGAAACTAAACATCCGGCTGAAACGGACGAATCGATTTCTGATTAGGTGTGGTATTTAGACATACGCGAGGCAATGGAATTTTGCATGAATAAATGAATGAAATTGAATGTTGGATATATTAAATGGAAGCAATTTAAGATAACTTCGTATATGCAAATTCGCGTTCTACAAATCTACTACAGGCAAAGGATTTATTGTATATTTTTAACGCCAACTGTTTCTTATGATTACTTTGGCTTTATTTTCAGTCCATGGTAATCCTTGAAAATTGTTGGCTATTCCTTTGCAGAGACCTTTCCATGCAATTGGTTGGCACTCCATAGTGTAACGCGTATAAACGAAATTCCTACGTTTTGGACAAAATACGTAGAAACAATTACAGTCAAACCCGTTTTTATGCGGTCCTTCTTTTTTGTGCAATTTTTTTATATGGAATATAAAGAAACTCAATCAAATGCATATTATGAATTAAAATTAATTAAAAATTGTAATTTAACAAGAAAACAACAGATGGTTCTCAAATTAACATGCAAATTAAAAAATCCAACAGATGTCACCTGATGTTATATTACTCCATCTCACCCATTACCATGAATGCTATTAGATGCGAGGTAGTGATCCATTGTGAGATTTTGATTTAAATATTTCCTATGAGGGATTTTTTTATGCGATTCCTATACCGCCTAATTTTTTTTAAATGTATTGCAAACAATATATTTCATAGCTACTTATTAAATTCCAAAATGTTTTTTATGCGATTTCTTTTATGCTGCCCCTATCGTCCGCACAAAAGCAGGTTTGACTGTATGATAAATTACATGAATGCGAAAATCGCGTTCGACAAATACACACACTCGGTTTGGTTTACTGTAATTAGAAAATTCTCATTCAACAATGAACACGACGAGAAAATTTTTCAAGTGAATATTTATGTTGTGTTAAGATCTGTGTAAAAAAAGTTTACAATTTTAAATTCATTTTAATTGCAGAGAATGAAATAATCTAACTATCTTTCTGTCAATACCATACATGGTGGATCATGGCCGCCTGTCTACTGGCATATTCCGAAACAGGAAATGTTTTCTTTTTTACTGGGTAGGATTAGGTAGGTCTTTTTTTATTGGGTAGGCCTACGCTAACCCTCTGCAGTTAGATCGGCAGTTTAAAGAGGAATCCAAAACCATTACAAACAGCCAGGGCACCGCCGGGACTCGAACCTGAAACAATTAAATAATCTACTCAAAGCAATTAATAGACATTTGTATGGATACATATTGTGAATGAGGACAAGTTTCTATGCTCGATAATCGCAGACATAGTAAACTATAAAAACAAAAAGTAAATAATATATATACATATATTATTAATTTTTTTAGTGCTAAACTACTACTACTACACTACACCACACCACTGTACCTAGAGCCGAGTTGCCCCTATACAGTTTGGGAATAATGTGGATGAGAAGAAGTCTGACTGGGCTCTGTCACGCTCTACGGTCATATGAAACTGGTACCTACGTCTTAAAGTGAATTCAGAACCACTACAAACATCCATAGCACGGCTGGATTCGAACCCGAAACCTGTGGTACCGAGCGCCAGAGCGTTAGTCACTCGGCCATCAGTCCCCTTTAGTGCGAAAAGAAAAACACACAAATCATGCATTCCAGAAAACGAATAAATTTTTTAAAAGAAAATCACTTTTAATAGAATATAGGTTTTCGCTTGACCAACCACAATAAACACTTTTGAAACAAAGAATCTATCAATATATTAACGTGGAATATGAGTATATTTTTTTTCCAATCCTTCAGAAGAATACCAAATCTTTAAATCTTTTGTGGGATCAACAAATGTTCAATAACTCACCTAAGTGCCCAACATCCTGAGTAACGATTAATCTGCTACATATCTGCAACTATACTTCCAAATGACTCAAGCCAAAATGTCTACTTAATGGTGTAACGTCTCGGCCTATATTAGAATGGTATAATGGCTTCAAGAAGAGGGGCCACTTTCAGGTTCATGGGAATACTTTAATTTTTTTATACAGAATTCAGAGTTAATTTAATAAGAAATGAAAAATTAAAAATAAAATTTGATCACAAGTACATTTCACTGCAAGGTAGGTGATTTTCAGAGTCCGAGTCTACGTCGAGCATAATTACCTGGTTTGCGGAAGGCCTTAATTATCACACTGCATGATTCACGAAACCACAAGGGGTCACTTTCAAAACAGACGGAAATTCCGCCTTATTCAGTCACTTCTGAGAAAAGAAAACAACTCTTCTTGTTGACTCATCACAGAAATCTTTCCTTTCTTCTCCAAAACCTCCTTCCTTCCCCTCTCCGTCCGGGGATATCAGCTTCCCTCACTTCTCATTGGAGTAGACATTCCTCAGCTCATGGTCGATCACCAATAAGGATGGAACAACTCATGGTGTAGTCCATATTCCATCTGTAATTGCTTCGACCTGTGAAGGTCGCACAGACAATCGCCCATTTCATGAGTCTTATTATCTATGAAACTGAATATCTGCCATCAGATTTGTTTGAGGACAGCTTGTTCTCCTTAGTACAAAATAGTACAAAATACTAATTGCATGTACTTTGATGATGGTTGTTCTCCTTAGTTAAATACTGTACATAAAGCTCGTCTTCCCTCAAATTTGAGTGATGGGTTGTTATTATGTACTATAAATATTACGTGATGAGAATATACATTCCGTTCTTCTGGGAATGAAATGCCACAACTCTTTGAGTTCCAGTGAGAAAAATGCTAAATGGAAAAACAACAACGTGTATGTCTAGGTATCTCTGACGAAACTAACTCATAACCACAAAGATAACACAAGCATTTTAATGAAAATAATAATTTTCAGCTAATAACTGTGAATTCATCATCGAAGAAGATGGAAAACCAACATAATCCTTTAAAAACTAAACCCAGATTTAGTGATGTATTAACATAATCGTCGAGCGTAGTCAATTCCAAGCATCATCAAATGTTTTGTAATTATAAAGTAATGTTATGGTTTGATAAAAAAAGACTAAATAAATTTTTCACGAATGTTTGCTATGCACCAGATAAATGCAGCTAAAACAAATTTTATAAATGCCACAGCCTTTAAATTAAGCTGAACATAAACACATCCATTTTGTATTTGTAAATGTTTACAATAAAAACCCATTTAGATCCCTTCTTTTGATGTTGCTTTTATATAATAAATAATCAATTGTATTTGTATTTTCTAGTTTGGTGATTGATAAGAATAAAAGTTGTAATATAAACGTATCATTATCTTGATTCTAATTTATCATACCATAGAATAAATGATGTTTGTAATGTGCTCTAATTACAAAGTTCTGTTTTACAACTGTCTGCACATACTACAAAATATTTGGAAAATGTGGTTGAGATTTTTTTTTTTTTTTTTTAAACCATTTTCATGCTTTTTGCAACTTTTTAGAAGATTAATGTGTTTGCAACCTAAGGAGAATCTAAGAAATCCATAAATAAACTTTTTTTCTTAAATCTGTTCTACTTTGACTTCTCAACAAACCTTCCATGTCTAAACAAAAATGTTATGTTTAGGCTGTTTATGTTTGAAACAAGTTTTAAGCATTAAATTAATTGATGTATTTACAAAAAGGAGCATATTTCTCCGATTACAATAATACTTAACGATCCAAAATTGTTTCACAATTTAAAAATTTATGTAAATCACGTATAAATAATACTTAAAATTGTTTATTCTTGGCATTTTTCTTGTGTATCTGAGCAATGATTTTTGAAAAATGTCTTTGTTTTTTGTGGTACGCAATTTTGAAGATATCACAAGGAAGAAACAAGCCATTTTCCATTATTTTGTACAATCAAAGAGGAAAGATATCATAAAAAAAGATTTTCAGTTACAGACATCTTTCATTAAGATAATCATTTACTGTTCATAGATATGGAGCAGTGCTTTAGTTATTGTAGATTGTTATGGAGATTCTTTTGGCCGCGTAGCGGCCACCAGCTCCTTCTTTGTAAAATGTTGAAAAACATAGCGGTGGTCTCATGTCCTTTGAGTTAATAAGCAAAATAGATAATTAAATGCCCTTTTTTTTTTTAAAAAAGAGAATTATTTATTTAATAAAAATTATAAAATGAAAACTATCAAAAATGTAGATGTTGATGGAATCAGTTGCATGTAATAACCCCTGAATGACAAATTAGGAGAAAAGCCGAACTTTTTTCGTCTAGGCAGTTGTAAGGAATTAATTTAAAATATTTAGAACAGTGCGAGGTCTTTTTGCTATGTTTAGGGAAGAAATATCATAATCGTAATTTTGTAGGATATTTAATACAGGGTTATTAATGTTTCGCATATCATTATAGAATTTAGTAGAAATTTTGTGAACAAATTGTCTTAAACTTGAATCGAGAGAGCTCGTCTAATATCGTCATTACGAAAGTACCAGGGTGAATTCGTTAACATTCTGAGAGTTTTGTTCTCAAGCCTTTGAATAATTTCAAAATTTGTACGTGCGACAGAACCCCAAACTGGGCTTGCATAAGCTAATACTGACGAAGATAAGAGAGATATATTAGAGATTAAGAGGTAAAGCTGAATTTCTATTGATTAAAGGGTAGAGAATTCTAAATTGAGTATTGAATTTATTTAGGTTGTAGATATGCGATCTGTAGTTAAGTTTACTATCAAGATAATTCTAAGTACTTAGTTTCTTTTTAGACCAGGTGATATAATTATTGTATATTTTAATATTAGGAGGGTTATAGGATTTTTGCAAGTGAAAAGAACTGCTTCTGTCTTGTCCACATTTAATTTTATCTTCCAGTTAATGAGCCATTTTTCTAAATCAATGATATAATTTTTTCTTTTGCAAATTTTCTCAGCTTTTTGACTGTCAGTGGTGGCCAGTGAATTGTTAGAGCCTAGGGTTCGAATGTGAGAACGTTTACGTTTAAAAGTCCTGGGACAAGACCAGAAAGAACCATCTTCGCAATTTACGGTTTGCAGGTGTCTATCCCAAGTTTCATATTTATATCGAGCAATAGCTCTTCTCAGTAAAGTCTGCGCGTGATTATAATTAGTCTTACTTTGTGGATCACGAAAGATTTGCCAGGTTTTACGGGCATGATTACGGTTAGTGATTAAGGTTTTAATGTGGGGAGGAAGATAACCACGATTGTTAGTATTAATTTGTTTCGAGGGCAGCATTGTAAGCATCAGTAATTATTTTCGTCATATTTTCTGTAGTCATCAATTTCAGCAGCATTGTTAAGTTTGTGAACCGAGTAATTAAAATTAAAGTCAATTAAAAGAAGAAAATGTTGAGAAGTGCTTTTCAGTTAATAAACCATAAATCTCTAAGACATTTTTAAATATTTATTTCATTTTTAAAAACTTATTACACAAAAATAGATAAAAATAGAGTTAATGCATAAATAAATTAAAATCTTCATTATTATATATGTTATTTCTAATACAGCTGGCAATACAGATTTTTTTAAATACAGATCATCTTTTATGCCATAGGCAAAGGCGCTGTTACTCATTTACCACTACCCAGGGGGCACGTGTAGTTTCGAAGATATGCTAAGGAAGCGACTAACACTACCCCTCATCATATATATATATATATATATGGGCCTGAATGGCCGAGTGGCTGGCGCTCGGTACCACAGGTTTCGGTTCGAGTCCCGGCGGTGCCATGGTTGTTTGTAGTGGTTCGAATCCACTTTAAAAGTAGGTCCCGGTCTAATAGGATCGTAGAGCGTTGCGGGGGCATTGTTACTCCGCGTCCGTGGCTTATCTTCAAGTTACACGCGCCCCCTGGGTAATGCAAAGTGAGTACGTCTGTGCAGCACTTGCCTTAAGGCATCCAAGACCAAGTTGTCTGTGTTTGCCAGCTGCATTAGAAAGAAAATATATGTATTTTAGAAAAAAATCATTTATATATATATATACACTGAAGTGACAAAAGTCATGGGATAGCAATATGCAAAATTTTCAGATGGCAGTAGCATCGCGTAGAACAGGTATAAATGCGCAGTGCTTTCGCAGAGCTTTCATTTTGTTCAAGTTATTCATGTGAAGAGGTTTTGACGTGATGATGACCGCACGACGGGAATTAACAGACTTTGAACGCGGAATGTTAGTTGGGCTAGACGCATGGGTCATGCCATTTCGGAAATCGTTAGGGAATTCAACATTACCAGATCCACTGTGTCAAGAGTGTGCCGAGAGTATGAAATTTCAAGCATAACATCCCACCATGGACAGCGCAGTGGTCGACCGCCTGCACTTAACGACCGAGACCGGCGACGTCTGCAAAGAGTCGTAAATTCTAACAGACAAGCAACACTGCGTCAAATAACCGCAGAAATCAATGTGGGACGTACAAGGGACTTGTCTGTTAGAACTGTGCGGAGAAATTTGGCTTTCTTGGGCTATTCCAGCAGAAGACCGACTCGAGTGCCTTTACTGACAGAACGACATCGCTTGCAGCGGCTCTCGTGGGCACGTGAGCATATCGGTTGGTCCCTAGATGAATGGAAAACCGTGGCCTGGTCAAATGAGTCACGATTTTCAGTTGGTAAGAGCTGATGGTAGGGTTCGAGTGTGGCGCAGACCCCACGATGCCATGGACCCAAACTGTCAGCAAGGCACTGTTCAAGCTGGTGGTGGCTCCGTAATGGTGTGGGCTGTTTTTTTTCATGGCATGGACTTGGTCCTCTGGTGCGACTGGACCGAACATTGACTGGAAATGCTTATGTTCAGCTACTTGGAGATCACTTGCAGCCATTCAAGGACTTCTCATGTACCCAAACAACGATGGGATTTTTATGGATGACAATGCGCCATGTCACCGGGCCACAACTGTTCGCGATTGGTTTGAAGAACATTCTGGACAATTCCAACGAATGATCTGGCCACCTAGATCGCCCGACAGGAATCCCATCGAGCATTTATGGGACATCATCGAGAGGTCTGTTCGTGCCCAAAATCCTGCACCATCAACGCTTTCACAATTATGGACGTCTATCGAGACAGCATGGCTCAATATTCCTGCAGAAGACTTCCAACGACTTGTTGAGTCCATGCCACGTCGAGTTGCTGGGAGAAAAAGGAGGGCCGACACGATATTAAGAGGTATCCATGACTTTTGTCACTTCAGTGTATTTAGATATGTCTTATTTGAATGCTTAAAACTTTTAACTGCTTTTTAGAGAAAAATAGGCTCCAAAATTAATCAAAATTATTAATCTTCAACTCTGCTCCTTATTTATCATGATATCGTCAATCGTATGTACTATTGTTTTTTACCATCTTTTCGCTTAACGGTTATCGCTAAATAACTGAAAAAAATCGTTAAAATTTCTTTTCTCACAAATGTAGCACGAAAGAAAATTTTTTTGTTCTCTAAGTGCTACTACCAATCGCAGCTGCTTTGTTTGGAATTAATTTTTTGGTTGCTTCCATTAAATTAAATTCCTTTTTAATTTGTCTTTTGTTTATAAAATTAATTTTCCTATAGTTAAAATTAATTTACTTATCGTTTACCTAAATTGTGCTTCCGCGGTATCCAGATAATTTGATTGTTTATTTAATTAAATCTTTTAGCTTAACTCGAATTTCTTTATTGATTTTATTTTTATTTTAATTTCATCTTTTTGTTTACGTGCATCTGGTTATGGGCACGTAGTTGTACCAATTGAATTTGGGCTTTTGAATTAAATCTCAAATGTTTTCGTTGGTTTTTTTTTTTTTTTTGGTTTTTTTAATTTTAGTTTTTTGGTTTAATTTATTTTTCTTTCTTAAATTCTTTTACTGGCCTAGCGAATAAGTTTTCTTGTTTTAATTTTATTTTGATCTTTTTAATTTTGTGCATTTACATATTTATTATTACAATACTACATTACTATTTTATGCATTTACATATATACTATTAACAAAACTACATTATTATTACTACATTACTATTTTATGCATTTACATATATACTATTAACAAAACTACATTATTATTACTACATTACTATTTTATGCATTTACATATATATACTATTAACAAAACTACATTATTATTACTACATTACTATTTTATGCATTTACATATATACTATTACATTAGTACATTATTATTACTACATTACTATTTTTATACGTTAACATATATGCTATTACATTAGTACATTATTATTTTATGCATTTACATATATACTATTCAAGATATGAAGGCATTTGTGGTCTTTTTTTTTTTATCGCATGAACACTCTATAATTGGTACGTTCGCTGTACCTCAGAAACATAAAAGTTAAATATTTCTGATATAGTTGTAGTTGCATGGAAAAACCCTCTATATTGCCCACCCAGCTACGGCATGGTAAATTGGAAAGCGGCAAAGTCGGACGAATTTAAACATAGGGTTACACTAGTACGTAAAGATAAATTCGGAATAGTTTTAATTACAATAAAAATAATATTAATAAATAATTTAAATTACATAAGATAAAAACGATAGTAAAATGAAAAAAAAAAAAATCTACAATAATTAAGAATAATTTTGCTTTCGAAAAATTGTTGTGCAGCTTGTACCAGTAGAACCTCTGTAAGTCGAACTTCAAAGGAGACGCCAAATAATTTGACTTATGGAGGATTTCGACTTACGTGGATTTTGTAAGGAAATAGTCGACTTGTAGAGGGTTTATATTTTTTTCTAACTTATTTTGAGTTAGAGAGGGTAAAATAAATAAAAATCAAGTTACAGAGGTAATAAACATGTTTATTTGCAACTTAAAAGTTATATTATGTACTACAATAAAAAATCAAAATAATTCGAAACAACCTTAAAATTAAAAATATTATGTATTAAAAAGTCAGTTATAATTATTTATTTATTGTAGACAATTCGATCGTTCTCTATCTATAGCATTATCTAAGCTATAAAGAGCAGAAAATTCTTTTTCTTCCGAGTTGCTATTTCATAAAATTGGTTATTCTATTTACTATATACTCATGCATTGTTTTCTAAGAAACAATGACTTGCATTGTCGGCAAATCCTAAAGTCGGTAACTTATTTTTCTTCTATAGAGGTAATTAGTTTCAAAGTTGATCGAGTTGTAAAGTCGTAAAAAAGTTTGTAAAATCAAACATTGCTAATGTTCGAGATACAGACCAAATTATCAAAATGGCTTGTGGAGATTGACTAATTATTTCGACTTACAGAGGGTTGGAATTTCGAGTAATGGAGGTTTTTAGGGGCTTGAAGGGAAGGGAACAAAAAATTTTTTCGAGTTGTGGAGGGTTTTCAACTTATCAGGTTCGACTTAAAGAGGTTCTACTGTATATCTGACTAGCACCCCTAACAAGTAATCGATCCGTCTATTTCCTCTTCAAGCCGGATGTTTACCTTTCTACTGAATATTTGATAGAACAGTCCATTTACGAATTTCAGTGGATCGTGCATTGCTATTATGGTTTGATTGTTTTATCAACTGCAAATGATGTTTTGTATCACCACAGAAGTAAATCATCATCATTTTCACTGCTTAATTTTATTTCATTGTCTTCTTTATGATAGATTGTTTGAATTTCCATTCAAGAGTTTGTTCTTCTAAAGAACAAGATCATGTTTGTAAGATGGAGCAAAATTATTACACAAAATACGCTGTTCCTTAACACTGATACGAGGAAAAATTCGTTTAATTTCTTCTGCTATTGATGGTTGATTCTTGAAATGTAGTTATTTGTAAATTCATACAATTTTTATGTAATTTTCACTGCTACCATCCGCTGTCGACTCATAATATTTTTATGTTCTTCATATAATTTTTAGATAACGCCATTTTTTTTATTTCACTTTTTGATCAAAATCTGTAAAATCGCATACTTTTCCTTGTGATTCATGTTGTATTTTCTGCAATTTAGCCGATTTTAAGCTCTAAATTTCAAATTTCTGTTCCCTTTTCACAATTTCCAATTTTAAATTTAATTTGCTTTTCTATTTATATGCTTTTGTACCATTTTTTAACCATGTTTTTTTAATAAAGTAATTTATTGCTATTCCTTATCTTTGTAAATTTTGTCTATTATATTTGGTATGTAAGAAGTCGTTGATTTTTAAAATAAAAAAACATTTCCTTTTATTACATTTTATTGCTAACGATAACCTCATACCAGAGCAACATTATGCAACATTTTCACCATTTGATCAAAAATCTGTAAAAATCGCATACTTTTCCTTGTGATCCATGCTGCACTTTTTTTCTGCAATTTAGTCGATTTTAAGCTCTAAATTTCAAATTGCTGTTCCCTTTTCACAACTTTAAGTATGCTTTTCTTTTCCTGTTTATATATTTTTGTACCATTTTTTTAACTATATTTCTTTTAATAATATAATTTATTGCTATACCTTATCTTTGAAATCTTGTCTACTATATTTGGTATGTAAGAAGGTACTCGTTGATTTTTTAAAATGAAACATTTCCTTTTATTACATCCTTTTCTTTTTTCTTTCTTTTTTGTTGCTATCGATAACCTCATACCAGAGCAATATTATGTTTCTGTATGAAGGAAATATCATTTCAAATACCTTCCGGTATTTAATTGAAAAAATAAAAATTATAAAAATCTTTCGATTTAATAATGTATTATATGATGCTATGCTCATCAAAATTTTAAATGAGCACTATGATATCACAGCTATGTCTGAAAATCAAAAATCCATCTTTTCGTGTTTGCCTTCCTTAGATTAATTTCCACCGATTAATAAAGATTAAAGTCGTAGAACACTGGGCAATGGGAAGCCTGACTGGGTATCAGATCAGTATTCTGATTGGCCGGCGTTCTTGGACGTGAGATTTTGGTTTCCGGTGAAAATCCACTTTTTTTTAAAAATAAGATAATTTCGCAGTAAATTCGATGTGATATTTAAAAGTTTGTTGTTATTGTTTTAAAATATTTTACGTTTTTATTTATGTGAATTTTTTTTTTTACATGTGAAGAGTTTCATATTCCCAAAGTTAGAATTAATGCCTTACGGAAGGACTTTAAGATATGACTTCCCCTCATTCACGTGTTGTATGGGAGAAAACGCTGAAAATACCCACAAGAAAACCTGAATGTCTTTGGAAACACACACACAATCTCTATCGATCTCCTCATTTCTGAGAACTATCAAATTTCCTCAGTTTGCGATTCATTTAAACATTCTTTTTATAAATAGTTTATTTCTACAAAATTAATATTGAAATATTAATAAATATAGTTACTTAATCTGAATATTATTGTTAAATGTTGTTTAGTTATCTAGTTATTGTTAAATGTTATATTAAAAATTATAGCTAATATAAATAAAGTTAAACACATTCAATTAAAAATAAGTTCTTTTCGACTTTTTACACAGAACCAAAATAAGGAGCAGTTCTCAAGTATTATTGTATAAAAGATTTAAATTTTTCAGAAATCAGATTTATGTTGAAAAACAATTTATCAAATTTAGCAAACATATCATACTGTAGAAATAAGAAAATAAATAAAAGATAAGATTGGCATAAAAACACCACCGAAAGTGAAAGTTTATCCTTTTTTTTATTTGATTTAAGATAATAAAAGCGTTTATTTTCTTAGAAATACATCATTAAACTTTATCTCTGTCCATTGTCTGAGTCACAATGCTAAAATATAGTTGATCTGACATGAAACCAAGTAATCGACTAGTATTAACCACTGAACTATATTAATTTTCTAACCGTGCTTCCTCCTACACACTGGCAAGAGCTCTCTTATTTGGCTTTCGACAGAAATGCTCAGTAGGCCTCGAGATTCTTACCCGAGAGGAAATATTTGCTACCTGCTGAGAAACATTTAATTAATCTACAGTTTTTCACCCCGAGAGAAAATTTATTTAGTGCAACCCTACGTATTAATTGGCCTACAGACTCTCTCCCGGAGAGGAAGTATCTTTCGCATCCTGCGCATAACTGAGTATTGGGTTTTCGGCTTAGAAGTGGAATCCTTCCACGAAATCTATAATTATCTTTTAAATGTGTTAAATATTGCACATTTCTAATGCGTTTTTGCGTTTGATGTTTGTGAGTGGGCCAATAAAGTTGTGAGTTCTCCAACCAGTGTCTCAAGCATCTCAACCCAACCACACCCAGTTACAATCGGGTTGCCCAACCTGCACACTACAATTATTAGCTTAGTGTTATTTTCTATAGTACGTTAAACGGAAATGAACGATTCAAGAAAAAAGTAGAACGCAAAAAAAAAAAAAAAAAAAAAAAAAAAAAAAAAAAAAAAAAAAAAATCCTTACAATTAACCATCATCATTATCATCAATTATCATTATAGATTATCATCATCCTTGATGCAACAGTCCCATGGCGGGCTAAGACAAGTCTGCCTACTGGCAGATTTCGAGACGAGAAATGTTTTCATTTTACGGGGTAGGGTTGTCACCCTTACGCCCAACAGTCATATTAGACCTTTACCTACAGTTTAGAGTGGATTCGAACCACTACAAATATCCATGACACTGCCGGAACTCGAACCCGAAATCTGTGGCACCAAGCGTCATTATAATTAATACTCGATAATAAATCTTACAATTCTAATGCAATTAGAATAAAGAGTGTTAACTTTAGTAGCTGTGTAATTGCTGACAACTTTCAGCATTGAACCGAAATTGATTTTATTTTTCTAACCAATCTATTAACTTTGATTTTCGGATGTATTTTTCTTCTTAAATCTAATGATAGTTTTTAAGAAAAAAAAAACTCATTTATTGGTGAACTCGTATAAAGACAATAAGTTCCGAGAGCAAAAGGAAACGACCCCATAAAAAGAAAAAAAAGTCTTTAATTTCTCAATATGGACATAAAATTCCACCAGAATCACCTGCAAAGCGACGTTTCAATAGGAGAAACGGAATTCTGACGCAACTTTTACGGTCCTCTTGACCTGAATCGGAACACACTCAACCTCGATGACTGCTTCAAATACTTACCGGGTAATCGATGTCTCAAACAATCATTTATTACACTGGAATGAAAATATCCAGAAAAGACCTCGTAATATATGTACATTAATATAAAAGATTTCGTGGGAAAATCGAATGTGGAGTCTTAATTCCAACAACTGTATAGCGATTAATTATTTCGTACCGTAATGTATTAATCCATATATATCGTTCTATTTTTGTACGATTCCTACATAAAAATTATTCCGTACAAAATTGGCAAGCTTCCAAGTCAGATGAATTCAAACTCAGAAAGGGGGAGATAAATAATTTGGGGTTTTAATAGCAATAAAAATAGTTGTCATTTTTAATTATTAAAATTTTAAATTATAATATTAACATAAAAACCTAATAACAAAAATTCTACAATTAACTATTAAATGATTTTTGTTTTTCAAATGTGGAGTCTTAATTACAAAAACTGTGTAATGATTAATTATTTTATATCATTATATATATCGTTCTGATTTTGTATGATTCCTTCATTAAAACGATTCCGTACAAAATAGGCAATTCAAACGCCGAAAGGGGAGAAAAGTAATATTGGTTTTGTTACTCTCGTCATAAATGAAGAATGAAGTATTCAAAATTCTGCAAGAAACGCTATCGCATTCAATAGCCAAAAGAATATGCCAAAGTTTAAATATTCTAGACATAAATGAAAGAATGAAGTATTCCAAGTACAATAAGAAGCACTATATAGCTGAATAGACACGGAAAATGCCAAAAATGATAAATATGAAACTTCAAGAAGAAGGAATTGATCAACGTAATACGAGTACTTATAGCCATTGGATATACAAATGTTTAAAATCCCAAACCAAAACGTGAAAAGTGCTTCAAAACCATGCTACAAAGCACTTCAAGCAAAAGCCAAATTCTCCAGAAAATTCCTGAAGATTAACGTTATTCATGAATCATTTCAAGAGTTCAGGGGCCCAAACTACCATTTTCCTCTAAAATTTGCAAATTTGAGATGGAGTTTTATTTGCTTGCTGTACTTTTTGGATTGCTCCACGGACCCCTAAACAAGACAACATTATGTTCATACATGATAAAAAATAATTTTAATTGTTAATCATTAAAATTTTAAATTATCAATATAATAACCTAACAACGAAAATTCTACAATTAACTATTAACCTTTTATTTTAAGTGTGGAGTATTAATTACAAAAACTCTATAGTGATTAATTATTTCGTACCGTAATATACAAAAACAGAACGATTTAATATATATATATATATATATTCCTTCATATATCAATCATATATTCAATCATATATATATATATATATATATATGATTCCTTCTTAAAAACTATTCCTTACAAAATTGGCAAGCAGCCAAATCAGACGGATTCAAATGCAAAAAAGTAAGATAAATAATTTTGGAATTATTTCAATAATAATGAAAGAAATTTTAATTATTAAAATTTTAAATTATATATATTAACATAAAAAAAAATCTAATAACAAAAATTATAAACATAAAATAAATCTAATAATATAATAATATAATGACATAATAATCTAATAACATAATAATCTAATAATAAATTCCGTACAAAACTGGCAAGTAGCCTAGTTAGATGGATTCAAACGCAGAAAGGGGGTTAAATAATATCGGAGAGTTTCAATACCAGTAAAAATAATTTTAATTGGTAAAATTTTTAAATTATACAAATCCAATTATCAAAATAATTAAATTTAATAAATTTTATTTATTTAATAGTAAATAAATAAATTTAATTGTACATAATTGTGTTTATTAATTTTTAAGTAAATAAGTAAATTTTTTTATTTGAATTTTATTTATTTAATATATTAAATTTCATTTATTTATTTAATACATTAAATTTTATTTATTTAAAATAATTAAATTATATTATCAAAATAAATATCTAATAAAAATATTCTACAATTAACCTTTTTTTTTTTTTTTTCGCAATTGTCTGACTGTCACCCCTCATAAATAATCAATTCGTCCACTTTCGATTGTTTACATTTCCACCGAATAGCTGGTAGCTCGTTATTTGATTTCTAAACAATGTATTTTGTTTTTAAATGTAATAAAAAATAGATATTACAATTTATTAAAAAAGGTAACTAACAAATTGAATGAAGGATATTTACCTTGACTTAATAAGTGTTTTTATATATGATTAATTTTTGTAGTAATAAAGCGGAGAATTCAATTTTTTTTTTTATATATTCAAGCCTAAAAATTTTTGCTCCCAAATATGTTGATTCAAAACAGAATATATGCTTTGAATGCATTGCATTCTTGTATCTGCTGGTTGTGCATTTTAATGCATTGTTTAGCGATTACAACATTTGCTTTGTTTAACGGAATTCAATTTTTTTTTAATGAATATGTTTTCTTCAATAAATAAAGAAAAACTACATAGGGATCCTGTATCCAGACTGGCATGTTGTTGACATGGGATGCGATCTTCTAGTCTGCTAAAAAATAGAAAACAATAAATAATATTTAGATGTTTAATTTTTATTACTTTAAAAGCTGTATTCTGTTCCCTGTTTTAATCTGTCAACAAAATTTGGACATTTTCGAATTACCCTTTGTACTTTAAAAGCAAAATGAACATATTAGGAGATGGACCTTGGTCTGTATACCTCTATAATAAATGCTAATAGAATTGGCCAGTTTTCTTATATGTTTATCATATGGCCTTTATTTTTAATTCTACATTTAATCCAATTACTGCTTCAGTGGTGATCCTCATAGCAGTTTTTGCATTTCTCATTCGTCAAAAGTAAAGATGTTTCCGAAAGATGTCTTGCAAAATGTCTATGAATATTTTACAAGTAGAAAGACTGTCTCTATCTAGGCGTCATGTTCCACATACATATACCAGCTATCCACCAATGGGCTTGTTATAAGGGGAGGATATTGCCTTCCTTATAAGACTTTTAGATGTTACCATTGTTTAAAGAATTTATTAAAATCCAAACTTTTAAATCTCAAGACAAAAATTAATCTTTATACATCTCTCATCAGACCTATCCTATAGTATGGTAGTGAATGCTGGCCATTAACAAAAGCAGATGAAGACAGACTTTTAATTTTTGAAAGAAAAAATACTTCGAAAATTTTTTGGGCCAAATAGAGAGAATGATAGAAGGAGAACCATGAAATCTATAGAAAATATTTCAGCTTAGGATTACCAGAGTCATCCAATTTATACGCATTCGATGGTTTGCGCATATTTTTAGATGTGTTAATAGGAGCCCTGTTAAAAGGTGACTTTTGCACATGTAGAGGATACAAGAAAGAGAGATAAACATCGCACAAGATGGACACACTGCGTAGAGGCCTATCTCAAGACATTCAAAATCAATCATTGGAGATTATATGTCAACTCGTATGCATAACAAATTTGCACCAACTTGTATTGCGTATGTGTGCCCTTGGTTTAATTTATGTATTGGCATTAGTTTATAAACTTGATTTAGCTTATGTATTGGTATTACTTTATAAACTTGTATAAACATGTACTGCGTATGTGCGCCCTTCGTTTAGCCTATGTATTGGTATTAATTTATAAACTTGGTACATATCATGGTATGTAGTAAAAATGTAGTTTAAACTTGGTAGTATCATGAAATAATGTTGACTCAATTAACTCTGGTTCTTACTATAAAGTAGCCAACGACTTTAGCGTGCGACATAAAGAAACGTAAGTAGCGGATAATAAATAATCCCACGTTGAAAAATAAATTTTAAACGAACATTTTTAAAACAAGCTTATTAACTTTTTAATAAATATTAAAAGAGATAGACTTGGATTGAACTGCGAAATTATAGAAATAACAAATATTGCAAAACGAAGCATTCTAATCACCATCTAAGAGAAGCTAAAGAATGGTTATTCTTTGGTGTTGTTAAGGAGAGGAAGTTCAGTTCATAACGATTAAAAACTACTTATGTGTTCTTCATATGTGTGCCCTTACAGCGCGTTTTAAAAGTGAAATTGCTTACCACCGTGAAAATAACTGACATTTCTTTTTCTCTCTCCTCAAGCGCGTTTTGGAAGAGCGATTACCTTTGTACGAAATAAATCAAATCAAAGCGCAATCCGAAGTTACTACACGCATGTAGGCAGTTGGTAGCGCGAATAGGTGTGGTGACTACAGGAAAAAGGTGTGTGACCTTCACCAACAATATGTTTGTATAGTTGTGTGATTTTGGTATGAGGTCAGCGTATGAATTGCTTAACAAAATATTGAAACGCTACTACTTTCGCTGCCGGCTTAATAGTCAGTAATAACCCATTTGATGTTTGGTTTATCTCTTTTATTTTTTTATTTCAAATTTGAAATGTTTATTTTCGAAATATTTGTTCTTTTCTGATATCGAATGTAATGTGTTTATTTATTTTTATTTTTGGATTTATTAACCTCTTTATTTTTTGTCATGATGGAATTTCTAGTGCATTGGTTCTCACACTTGTTGAAGTTGGATCGCATATTAAAACCTACAAATAATTATAGGTGCATTAACATCATCAATGGCGCAACAGCCCCATGGTCAGATTTCTGGCAAGAAATGTTTTATTTTACGGGTTAGGATTATCAGCCCTACGTCCGACAGTCATATTATGCCGGAATCTACGGTTTAAAGTAGATTCCTAACCACTACAAACATCCATGGTACCGCCGGGATTCGATCCCGAAACCTGTGGCACCGAGCGTTAGTCCCCTCGGCCATCAGGCCCTAATTATAGGTGCGCAATATACAAATTTTTAATAAATAAGCATACTCTATTTAACACCTCACAGTTTTATATCCAGATGGTTAACTCTACAGATTACTACACATAGACGACGGAGTCTTGCTGCAATGAAAATATCTTTAACATTGAAAATCACATAGACTTTTGCGCTCTTAGTAGCCAATCATGGAAGTTACAGCTACTATTTTCTCGGAAAACTTCTTTGGTGCATTATTGCTGTTTGGCGACTTTTATGTGTAGAAAGAAGAAAAAAAGTTACTATAAAGGTTAATTGTTTGTAATGATAGCTGTCATTGAGTGGGAAAACTGATAAGAAAAAAGGGAAGCTATATTTTTATATTTAGGCACTTATTTCTCTGGAATAACATAGGATGCACCTGGAAATCTTCTAGGATGCACCTTTTGAGAAGCATTATTCTAGTGCATTTAAGATAATTTTTTTAGAATAAGATAGCACTAATATGGTTAAAATATGAAATTATCTATTGAGGTTAGATTCTATAATATGCTGAACATCACAAACGTCATCGCGGTTCCTCGTTTTTTGAAACAGTGCCAATAACAAAGCCCCCAGTGGATTGAACCTCAGCCCTAATGCACACGTTGCCACTCAGCCACGAATCGGGCCTACATAGAATTTCGTAAGGTATTGAATATTAAATGACGATTCTGTTTTTATAGTCTTGAGAGAATTATAAAAAAGAAGCATATTATTGGAGATTAAAGCTTGTTAAAAAATATTTCGAATGTTTATTTTTCTAAGTGATTCAAAATATTTTAATCATTTTTTAAAAATAATATTTATCGCTTTCTTAATTTTCACTCAATTCCCTAACTTAAAAACCACCGACTATTTTCTTAATACTTATCTTTTGAGGTAGCAAATCTCAGAAAAACTCTTCGCTTCTTTTCCAAGAAAACTAAAAATGCACCATGAAAACATTAAAAAGAAAGTGAGTAAAAAACTCCATTGAGTAAACAAATGAACCATGGCAGTGAACTAAAAGGATTAAGAAAGTTTTACACACACACTGGCCTTATAAGGAGAGTGAAGTTACAACTGGATTGCTCTCCTAAGCTTTGTGTTGCATGAAGCCATACAATCGAAAACAGGCAGCTTCGAACGAAATGGAAATTAGATTGAATATTTATTTGGGTGTAAAAAAAAACTCTTCTGTTGGCTTCTGTTAGTTACGCCTGAAAACACACAGAAGAAAATAATACACGGCATTTTGTAAAAAATAACTAAATTTGATTTATTTCATGGTTCATAAGCGCATTTGAGTAAAAGTTGTAAAATATATCATGTTCAAAGTAAGTTACCAAAATCTAAAAGTGCTGCTTAGATCAATAAGATAAACCTGTATGTTCTTTAAAAAAATTCATAACTTAAAAAAATAATAACTAAACTTATTTTAATGAATAAGTAAGTATGGAACTCTGCTGAAAGACTTCATGGGCATCAAATAAACATATCTGGAACTATTTAGACAAATTGTCTGCATTTTTTATTGTCCAAAAAAAATCTTGAAAAGTTTTGACTTCTAAAACTCTAAACTTCACTGCCAATACCACTATATATATATATACATATATCTTCTTCTTCATTAGCGCCATAGCTCCATGGTGAGTCAAGGCCATCTGCCTACTGGCAGATCTCGACACAGGAGATGTTTTTTTTTGACGGGTTGTCAGCCCTAGGGGGCTACCTGTGGTCACCCCTAGGGTCCCCCCTTGTAGGGTTGTCAGCCCTACGCCCAACGTTCTATAGTCATATTAGATCGGGATCTACGGTTTAAAGTGAATTCCGAACTACTACCAGCATAAATGGCGCCACCTAACGGGTTCATTTATGAATCTAAACCATCCAGGGACCCACTCAAACACACGCAAAAATTTCATCAAAGTCGGTCAAGCCGTTTAGGAGGAGTTCAGTGACAAACACATGCACAGAAGAATTATATACACTCATGTCCATAAATTAAGGATAATGAAGTTCAGGCAAAGAAAGAGACAGAAGCAAAACAAATTTGACTTATTTGTAAAGTCTATTTATTAAACAAAAGGTAAAGAGCAAAAAGATGCTATATGTTTGACATAATTAATAAAAATGCGATTTTTACTCCCTGGAGCAAATTTAAAAAAGAACCTATTTACAAAAAAACAGTATAAACATGGTTAGTATGATGGTTAATGATGGTGTCTCCCGGACGATAAAACGCCTAGTATCAAATTATCAATCTGATCTTGGAGTATGCCCTCTCCCGGACGAGGGGGACGGGCTGCATGTAATACAGGCCTTACAACGCCTAGGCGACCTGTGCTGTAACATCTACTCACATTACCATCATCTTGGAATCGTTGCCAAAGCCTGGAGAACATGACACTCTAAGAATAATTCTTCCCCAAACGAGCCATCCTACACCACCGTGGGCGTTCCAAGGTTTCCTCCATATGAAAGCTAAACTAAACCTGACTCGTCGGAAAACATCTTCCAGCTGGGTACGACAGTCCAACATTGAACATTCCAGTCGTCCGATAATTCTACCACGTAAAAATCATCCAAATGCTTCCTTTGTGCCATAACTATGCGGTTATTGCACTGAAAGGCTTTTCAAATCGTTGCGCTTGGAGATGAACAATTTTACTTCTTTGCCACCATTCCTTATATACCCCTCCAAATGCTTCCTTTGTGCTTACACTCTCGTCATTGTGACGTACTATCCGCGCCTGTAATTTGCATATTCTTCTTTTCCTGTAATTTGCATAGATGTGTGTGATAATTCTACAGGTGAAATTTTTATTTTAGAGTTCAATTTCTGTGTGATTCTGAATTATCTTTAATTTATGGACATGAGTGTATAAAGATTAGCATATTCAGTAGTCATATTTGCTGGCATGCGACTTTAAAATGCAATGAACATAGTATTACCTCAAATAGCATGAAACAGTCAAAGCTAACTTGATACCATAAAATGTTTAATATAATAAAAAACTTTTGAATGTATTTCAATATTTCAATGCAGTAACTTTAAGAACGGTAAAATGAGCATAACATATAATGAATGAACCTCATCCCTCCAAGGCAAAAGTCTATTGACGAAGCTTGCAAAGTTCCAGCCCTTTGCGGCTCACAAAGGGCCCGTCAAGTAGATAGCGTTCTAGGAAGACTCAATCTCATCGCCGCCCGTGGACATTCAAGTAAACTTCCGTTTCTTTGGTTCATGGGATACTCATTTTGCTTGAGGTTTTTCATTTGAATAGAGCTGGAGTCTATGCAAAGCAGTCCACATTTTCCTTTCCTTGATATCCCCATCTACAATGTGCGTTGATGAATACAGGGAAAACTATAGCAGTGTTTTTATGGCGTGCGGAACATCGTTTCCGCGAAGGTATCTTTTGTCTGGTACTTGATGGATGGTTCGTATTGACAAGTACTTCCGGGGCAATTCGTCCCCTCATCTCAGATATCAGGAATTCTCTTTTCTTGGGGTAGATCCTTCATATTTCAGTACTATGCCCCGTGGTAGTCGATTCCTTCTCTCCAACTAATAGCCCTCTCAATTTTGATGTCTATTCATATTCTCTGTCTCTGAGTCGCTCCTCTCTTCTTCCAATACTGACAACGGTTCATTTCGAGGACAGCTTTTCACTCTCTTCTGGTCTTATCTCCATTTCTAGTAATTGGTCTAAATCCATCACGGTGATAATCCTAAATGTTCTCAATTTTCGATATCACCATCACTTTTTAACATTTCTCAGATGTGGATAAACTCATTTTAACATTCCTCCGTCATACAAAGTGCATTCCTTTATGGTAATTTAAACTGATCAATAAATATCATAGAATGTCAATTTCTAAGATGTTAACATCTTAGATCTCTGGGACCTTTTTTTGATAAACATCCTCTCCCAACTGCAATGTCCACCTGCACTTCGGCGTTCGAAAAGACGCTAATTAAAGAGATCAAAGGAGGAACATCACATCATTTTCTTCTGGTAAAACCCTCCAGATCAATTGTGTTCACATCTGTTGGCTGTGACCAAAATCTGTCATTTGATTGATAAATTCATTTTCAAAGTAATATAAGTTTTCACAAACATTCATATATATACTTTCAAAATCATTATAGTAATTAAAATATATTGAAATTTCTATAATTATACATTAAAAAATATAAAATATTTTTAAATATATGTCGACATTTAAAGCTTTGCCTTAATATAAATGCGACTTAACTGAATTGCATAGATGATTCACTGTTTTACTAGGAATTATCAACTAATTAAATTCTGTCAAGTTTGATTAGATTAGTTGGTCACTTCATCTAATCAAAACAATTTCTTTATTAATTTATTTATTTTTATTACTTTGCTCATTTTCTATCATGAATTTTTAAATTTAATAAAAAACATTAATTTAATATTATTAAATTCAATAATAATAATTTTTTAATTAAATTTTTTAATTTTTGTCAATTAATTAAAAACAACGTGTGGTAATAAATTAAAATCTGAAAAATAAACACTAATTAACATACAAGGGGTATAGAAATTCAATTTCTCCTTTAATCTGGCATATGTTCTGCCTCTGACTTCGCAATGCCGTTCTTGAGACAGTTGTTTCTTTTCATATAAGCAAAAAAAAAAAAAAAGAATGAATCCTCAAATTGAGCACCCTCTCATAGTACTGAGTAAAAAGAATACGCTTTCAAGAAAACCATAAAAACCAGAAATATTGCATAATGTTGTTATTACAGTGGTGTCTTATTTGACAAATGTTTTACTGAATAACGGATGGCATACTGAACATTTGTTCGCCGTTAATCTGTTTCTTCATGTATTATTCAACGGACACATTATCCTGTATGACGTATTATCCTGTTTACATGGTGGCGCCATCTAGTGACAAATAATAAGCTTTATAGAAATATTTTTTTTTTTCCTTCGATTAAAAAAAAAAAAAAAAAACCGTTTCAGTTCCATGATTTTCTGCAAAAGATATTTTTCTATCTTTATTTGTTTTCAAGTTCTTGATTTTTAAAATTTATCCGGATGACCCTGTACAACGGAGATCTTTTGTTCCAATTATGCATATCACTAACAGTTCAAAGGGATGAAGTAATTAATGCCTCCAGATTTAGAGGTATAAATGACACAGCATTTTGTAGAAAATACGAAAATTTCCACTGCTTAACTATTGGTGAAGACGTTTACACACATTATCCCAATCATTGCGAGTCTTCTCGTTTCTGAAAGCAGTGACCACAATGCCTGTCTGCAATATTGATTATATCAAATATGAACTATATATCTTGAATAAGCCATAATAATTATTTTTGTAAGTTTTAATAAAATGATTTGTTATTCACCACCTTTTAAATAAATCATGGAATGTGCAGATAAAGTAAACCAGATTGCAACTGGGTGTGGTTGGGTTGAGATACTTGGGGCACAGGTTGGAGAACTCACAGCTTTATTTGCACACACATACAATTAGAGACGTACACTATTTAACACATTTAATTATAGATTCGTGGTATGATTCCACTTCGAAGCTGAAAAAGTCGACATTCAGGTATGCGCAGGGTGCGCAAAAGACACTTCTTTCTCGGGTGAAAGTCTGTAGATCAACTGACCATTTCTTCTGAGAGCTACAGGGAGTGCTCTTACTAGTGCGTAGGAGGATGTATGCTTACAATCATTAATATCAAGAACAGAAATGCAGTAACCAAGGAAAACTTCTCTTATAAACCCCATATTAATTCGAATATCCGCTAGATTCGTCTTAGCCATATTTGTAGTTTCATCACTTGTTTGTGAGTAGTGGGCGAAAAAAATTATACAAAAGAATAAATTGCTGTAGCCAATATTTTTTCTTCTTCTTTTGAATAAGGAAAACATGTTACTGGTTAAATAATTTTCAACGAAATATAAAATTTTTTTGTTATTATTTATAATTAGATTGTTATTATTTAGAATTACTCTGACTCTCTTTTTTATTTTTAGGCGGAAAAGAATCCGCAGACAATTCGTAATCACAATTCATGCTATCACAATTCACATTCAATCACAATTCATGCGATTTATCTTAATACTCAATTTCACATCGAATAATTTTATAATAACAAATTTTAAATTGCTTAGTGAATTAAATTCGACAGGGAAAAGTGAGATTGAAAATTACTTTTTACTAGTTACAGAGAGACAATATTACCTTTCAAAAGTTCTTAGAAATAACAAATTCTGAATTAAATTTTACAGGATAAAATTTCAAATTCCATTATTAAGATTTTTATGCATTTCTTTACTATGAAATAGAACATTTTTTTTTTTTTTTTACTATTTTTAAGTAAAAAGTTGATTTTAACTGGCTTTTAAACATTTGACATATTTAAAAACTAGCTTGAATAATCGGAAAATAAAAAAAAAAAATTAATGGTGAAATAGAAACTTTAAATCAAATTGAAGCTCAAAAATCAGGAAGTACGCAAAGAACAGCAAATTTAATAATATTAAGTATAAATAACACAGAAATTGCTGTGTGAGAGACATTATTATTATACCAGCACTAGAAAACGAGAAATAAATACAGGGTAGGGTATTGACACAAAAGAAAAGCACAAACTGGAGAAACTGATGACCTCAATTCACGAGAGTCATGAGAAAAATGCTATTGTAAATAAATAACACCTACTTTATTTAATATAATCCATCAAATAACTTTTTTTATTTTCCATTCTGTGTTACATTGAGAAAGGATAAATCATTATATTTTCTCTATTCTCTATATGTTAAGAACTAAAACTCGTTTTTGGAAATTAAAATAGATAAAAACCAGGTAAAGTAAGTTATATTTATAAAACTATTCATAACTCCTTATCGTCTGCAGAAACATAAGCAATATTAAATATAAGCAGACTAAATATCGTCTGCAGCAATATAAATAATACAAAATATCGTCTGCATGTAGCTTTATTTAAAAAGAATTTTAACATTTAAAGAAACGATAATGAACATAGATTAAATTATGACATGTGAGGAAAAATAGTTTTAATGAGAATTTTCGAAATTTGGTTTTCATAAGATTGTTATATTTTGTAAGTTTTATAAAGAAATTAAATGTTATTTTGTTTATAAGTCGCATTAAGAGTGTTTTAAAATCTTTCTTTTTTAAGTGCTGCTACGTATATTATAAAAAAAGGTGTAAAGATCCTCAGCGTTATTCTGTAAGGTTTAATTATAACCGCGAGAGGTCGCGGTTATAACTGGTAACTGTGACCAGTAACTGTGGTAACCCAGCGCGGTAAGTAGCAGTTGCGGAGAGATCTCGAGACCACGAGGTGAACGCTAGGAGCGTCAGATAAAAACAGACGGTCAGGGACCGGCTTTGGTTTTTTAGATATCGATAGTATTGTAGAAGTGACACAGGGTGCCAAGTGTATGTATGTATTCGTAGTGTAAATAAAAAGATTAGTATTTTTAAAAGAGAGTATTCCATCCTGACACAACGAGCTGCTAGTATAGTAGCTAACAATTCGATTCGGCAGTTATTCTTAAAACGATTAATTAACTATTACGGAAATATTTAAATCAGTCATACACTAGTACAAGTTTTAATAATAATAAAAAAAATACTTGGAACTGTTTTTGACAACGAAATGAAATTTAAAATCCATGAAGATTTTACAGATTATTAACTAAAAAAAGATAAATAAAAATACTGACTATGTTATTAAACAATGACCAGAATGTACACCATGTGAGATTATTTAGAATTCAGTAAAAATATAATGGGAAGTATTTTTGACAACGAGATGAAAGAAGAAGAGCAGATTTTATAAATTATTAATTAAAAAAATATTGTAAGAAAAATGATATTTATAACTGTTATTAAACAATGACCAGAATGTGCACCACGTTTGATTATTTAGAATTTAATAAAAAAAAAATACTGGTAAATATTTTTGACAACGAGATGAAATTTAAGTTCATGAAGGTTTTACAGATTATTAACTAAAAAGAGATAAATAACATGAATAAAAATACTGACTTTGTTATAAATACTTTATTAAACAATGGCCAGAATGTGCACCATGTAAGATTATTAAAGTAATATAAGGATGAAATCCTAAATGCGAAATAAACTATGAAAATATTATCCAAAATTTGGAAAGTTAGGGTGAATTTTAGAGATTTTTCGTTTGAGTAATGATTTTCTTTTTACCAATTTAAAAGTTAAAGAACATAATTTTTTTTTTTGTCTTTTGCAGCTGGCAAACACTTAGACAGTAGTCTTTGATGCCTGCATCGACGTTACTCACTTAGCACTACCCAGGAGGTGCGTGTAGCTTGAAGATAAGCTACGGACGCGGAGTAACAATACCTCCGCAACGCTCTACGATCCTGTTAGACCGGGACCTACGGTTTAAAGTGGATTCCGAACCACTACTGACATCCATGGCACCGCCGGGATTCGAATCCGAAACCTGTGGCAAATAACTCCCTGGAGCTAAAGCCCAAGGTGGGCCAAGGCCATCTACTTACTGGCAGATTTCGAGACAGGAGATGGTTTCTTTTTACAGGGTAGGATTGTCAGCCCTACGCCCAACTCTTTACAGTCATATTAGACAGGGATATATTACTGTGATTTAAAGTGGATTATATATGTATATAAGTCGATAGATTTTAATTGTATAGATTTAACAATTTTAATTCTTATACTTTGAATGATAGCTAGTATGTATCCATGTGAATTTTGTTTCAACTAAAGTCATGGGCAAATCTCAAATTTATTTTATATATTTTTTTTTTCTTGGCAATATACGACTTTTTCGTCATGCCGCCAAATATAAATAAAGTAGAGCGTCGTTGTTCCAAAAAACAAAGAAAAAAAGGGAAATACAATGACCGACTTTCTAACGGTTATGCGTTTTAAAAAAAAAAAAAATGCTGCACCTTCTATATATCCGAAATGCAGTATAATAAAGGATATTATTAAAGATTATCAGTGAAGGTAGTTCTGTCTCAGTACAATCAGGGTAAGTTTCTAGTGTTTTCTAAGTAATTTTTTTATTCGATATAAGAAGAAGAGTTCTCAAACTTTTAATGATAATTTTGTTTTCCTTAATTTTACAATTATGTCTATTTTGATCTAGTCTGATTAGTCTCGGTATTCTATTCTTGGTTTCTAATTTTACGATTAAGTCTATTTTTCCTTGCAAGACATGTATTTATTGAAATGTGTAGCTTTGTAATATTAAAGAATTTGATGACGAATTGAGAATAATTGATTTGATGACGAATTGAGAATAATTGATTTGATTACAATTTGATGATTGATATTTGATTACAATTGATGATTGATATTTGATTACAATTGATGATTGATATTTGATTACAATTTGATGATTGATATTTGATTACAATTGATTTGATTACAATTTGATGATTGATATTTGATTACAATTGATTTGATTACAATTTGATGATTGATATTTGATTACAATTGATTTGATTACAATTTGATGATTGATATTTGATTACAATTGATTTGATTACAATTTGATGATTGATATTTGATTACAATTTGATGATTGATATTTGATTACAATTGATTTGATTACAATTTGATGATTGATATTTGATTACAATTGATTTGATTACAATTTGATGATTGATATTTGATTACAATTGATTTGATTACAATTTGATGATTGATATTTGATTACAATTGATTTGATTACAATTTGATGATTGATATTTGATTACAATTGATTTGATTACAATTTGATGATTGATATTTGATTACAATTGATTTGATTACAATTTGATGATTGATATTTCATGAAAACTTATTTGGTTAATTTGCAAATGATTACAATTTGAAACTAATGTTATTGATATTTGATTACAATTTGATTATTGATATTTGATTACAATTTGATGATTCAAATTTGATGATTGGGTCCTCATATTTGATTAAGTAGTTAGCGCTCTGGCGCTGCCTCATTTTTTTTGGGTTCGAATCCCGGCTGTGCCAAGGATGTTTCTAGTTGTTCATAATCCACTTGAAATCATAGGTCAAAGTCTAATATGATCGTGAAGGTAGTGTTACTTGTGTCCGTAGCATATCTTCAAGTTACACGTGCCTCCTGTGTAGTGTTAAATGAGTAACAATGGTGCAGCCCTTGCTTATGTCATAAAGATAACTGTCTCTGCATTGCCAGCTGCATCAGAAACAAAAAATAATGCTTCCAATTTCAAACTGCATCTGTATCTAGTGAAAAGAGCAAATATTTTTTCCAAGATGATTAATTTTGTCTAAGTGAATATTTTCAGTGAAACTTAAACTTCTTTAATGAAAACTGATCAATTATGCTGAATGAATAAGAAAATAAAACTTTCCAACCTGGTCAAATAAGCAATCCATTCCAAACCGAAATTCTCAGTAATTAAATATTACTTGAAGAATTATTCATGACCAGGAAGTAAAATGTATGGGTTATATCAATCTCATTACATTCCGATAGCCAAGGAAACAAAGGCGTTTATGAGAATTTTCTACTACACATGCCACCCATATATTGTTCTCGGAAGAACCTCTCTGGCTGGCAGAAGGTTAAGCTGGAGCTTGTTTGCACAACAACAACAACAGCAAGGAGTTAGCGCTTTTGACCCGCATTCCTGGAGCCCGTTTCTCTTCTCTATTTGCATATAACGCCTGCACGATTCTCTCCAATCGTCGACGCCCTCGCGTGCTCTCCGCAGTGTTAAAAGCCACTCCAAAAACAATGCCTCCTTTCCAACAAAAGTCACAGAAGAGGTTGCAAGACGCCCCTTTTCGGTGGTGCTGTTTTTCCACTCTCTAGTGGGCCCTCTGCTTTCACTTACTCGTTTAAGATCGAGGGCAGATCGGCAATTATGCCAACCACATTGAAAACTGCCCCGTGCCATAATACAGTTACTTCTTGACGCCAATGAAGAACCTGGTCGTGACGAGGTAGATCCAGTTTATACAGGAAATATGGCGGTACTTTGCTCAAGGTTTACACTCGTAGATAAAATGAGGAAGAAGTGAGAATAATCTTCCGGTAAGCACAAATTGGATCTTAATCCAGAAAAAGAATATAACAAAACAATTATTTAGTTTTATTTATCAGAGCAAGAATAAAAAAAAAAATTATTATTAATTAATTCAAATGGCCATAAATATAATCATAATTTAATCAAAACTATGTTTTTTGTTACGATAAATAGTTCAAGAACAACTGCTAATATACTATTGTGTCCAAAAAGCAAGACCCATTCATACTTGATCAAGGTTTACACTCGTAAATAAAAAAAAAAAATGAAGAAATGAGAATCTTCCGGTAAGCACAAATTGGAACTTAACTTAATGTAACAGGTACTGAATTATAGAAGAGCTTAAGATAAATATAAACTAAACTAATTTAATTTAATTTGAATTTTACTATAATGAAAGAAAGTAAAATATAAAAAAAACTGAAGAATCTGCTCGGCAAATTTCAACTTATCATGTGTGAGCATTCGAGAATGGATGAATAAACCCAGGAATTTACCAATGTTTAATAATGCACGAGATACATGAAGCAATTGATTGGAATACTACTAGAATGGCCAAATTCAATAGCCACATGAATATAGCAATATTGAATAGATCAAGAACTTCATGAAGAAGGAATTGTTCAAGAATCTCTAGAAGAATATACAAAATAATATAAATGTAGTCGTAAATGAAGAATGAAGTATTCGAAATTCCACAAGAAATGTTATCACATTAAATAGCCAAAAGAACATATAAAAGTTTGAAAATTCTAGGTATAAATGAAGAACGAAGCATTCCAAATAAAACAAGTAATATAAAAAAAAAAATTTTAAAGTCAATTCCTACTTTTTTTCACTCTGTTGCAGAAAGTCCTTTATAAATAATTTTCATTCATTTTTTTTAATTTATCTGGTGCCATCTATGGGTAGATATATGCAACTTAAATCTAAAAAAAAAAAAAATTAATTAAATTCAATTATTGAATTAATATTTGAAAAAAGGTATTAACATCCAGTGTCACCCACTACAAGTTCAAAAAATGCATTTGAACTTGATTGGATGAATAAAAAGTATTTTATGAACGATTGAAAATTTGAACAAGATATATATACGGACAGTGTGAGCTAATAGAAAGAATTGAAAAAAGAATAGAAATATTTAGTATTATCCACCAGAGAAAAATAAATCAAATTAAAGTATCATCAATTCAAATGACCATAAATGTAATCATAATTTAATTATATCATTTTTTTTTTGTTACGATAAATAATTCAAGAAAAACTGCTAATATAGTATGCCAACCACAGTGAAAACTGTCCGTACTGAAATGCAGTTACTTCTTGTCTTCAATGAAGAAAATGGTTAGATCCAGTTTATACAGGAAATATGGCGGTATTTGCTTAAGGTTTACACTCGTAGATAGAAGGGGGGAATGAGGAAGAAATAACAATAATCTTCCGGTAAGCACAAATTGTAATTTATTCCAGAAGAAAGAACAAAAATATTTAGTGTTACCTACCAAAGGAAGAAAAAAAAAAAAAAAAAAAAATCACTTAGACACGCTGGCAAACACTTAGACAGTTGTCTTTTATGTCTTAAGGCAAGCGCTGCATCGGCATTACTCACTAGCACTACCCAGGAGGTGCATGTAGCTTAAAGATAAGCTACGTACGCGAGGTAACAATACCCCCGCAATGCTCTCCAATCATGTTAGACCGGGACCTACGGTTTAAAGTGGATTCCGAATCAATACAAACATCACATAGTTATGTTCTAAAGAAGAACAAAAAGTGACTAGAACTCACTTTTAACTAAATAACCACCGGGACTCGAACCCGAAACCTGTGGCACCGAGCGCCAGAGAGATAGCCACTCGGCCAACAGGCCTCAGAAAAAGAATATAACAAGCAAAAATTCAGTTTTTACCTACCAAAGAAAGAATGAAAAAAAAAAAAAAAACAAATTCAAGTATCATCAATTCAAATGGCCATAAATGTAATCATAATTTAATTAGATTATATTTTTGTTATAATAAATAGTTCAAGAAAAACTGCTAGTATAATTATATGATTTATGGTAAAAAAGACTATATGATATAATGAAATAGATTTGCAAATTTCATGATTTCCATTAATAATAAACATTGAAAAAAAAATCGACATTTCGTGAAATCAGCAATTCCAATCATAACAATAATAATAACATCCACTCTCTTGTGGGCCCTCTGCTTTCACTTGCTCATTTAAGATCGAAGGCAGATCTGCAAATATGCCAACCACATTGAAAACTGCCCCGTGCTATAATGCAGTAACTTCTTGTCTCAAATGAAGTACCTGGTCAGATCCAGTTTATACAGGAAATATGGCGGTACTTTGCTCAAGGTTTACACTCGCAGATAAAAATCGTGGAAGAAATGGGAATATTCTTCCGGTAAGCGCAAATTGGAACTTATTCCAGAAAAAAGAATATAACAAAACAAATACTTAGTATTACCTACCAGATAAAAAAAAAAAAAAAATGAAAAAATCAAGCAGCAATCCAAATAGTCATAAATGTAATCATAATTTAATTACAACTATTTTCTTTTGTTATAATAAATAAATAGTTCATGAAAAACTGCTAGCATAATTTTATGCATGATTTATGGTAAAAAAAAAAAAATCTATATAATATAATTAGATTTCTAGATTCCATGATTCCATTCCTATTGATGAAGATAATCAATATTTTCGTGAAATCAGCAATTCCAATAATAATAATAATTATAAATTTCTAAAATATAACAATAGTATTATATTTTTGCTTGAAGGGCCTAATGGCCGAGTGACTAACACTCTGGCGCCACAGGTTTCGAACTTGAGTCCCGACGGTGCCATGGATGCTTGTAGGGGTTTGGAATCCACTTGAAACCGTAGGTCCCGATGTAATAGGATCGTAGAGCGTTGTGGGGGTAATGTTACTAGCGTCCGTAGCATATCTTCAAGCTACACGTGTGCCCTCTGGGTAGCGCTAAATGAGTAACAGCGTTCGTCGGTACAGCCCACTCTGGGCTGCTCACAGGGACATGGTCAATACGACCCAGTCCTCGATGGAATTAAAAAAATTTTTTTTTGTTGCTTTTGCTTGATTTTTTTCATAATATAATCTACACAATTATAATTATATATCTTTAATTTACATATTCATGTTAATATCTTGCACTATAGCCAATGCAGCATTTTTTTTTTTTTTTTTTTTGTCGAGTTATAATCTTTCGTTACAGCAATTTCTTTCGGCTAGAACACAGCCATTATGTTTAACTTTTAAATTTCATTGGCATTTGAAATGTTTCATATTTCAGAGTGGCAAAGACAGAAAAGAATAAAATTAGTTTTCACCGCTTGTTTTGGAATGTTTTAAGCCAATTAACTATGAAATGGTTAAATTGAACTAGATTCAGTCTTAGTCATAGAAGGTCTGTTATTACACTGCACATCCATAATGCAAAAGGAGCATTTTTAGAATCGTCATCTAAAACATTCGCAGTCTCGTGTTTAGTCTAAATAAGATTCTTTGGAATTATCCCTGACACCCTTTCGTTCTGAACCGAGTTCCTCCGTTTAAAAATGCCCACTCCGCTGACTACCAGCCGGGTGCAGGTCCAACTCTGATAAGTACAAAACTTTTTATATAAATGCAAAGAAACGGGAAACAACATAGAACGGAAGCTAAACACATACTGTTCCATAATTTAAAAGGTAGATATTTTTTCTACATCTATGACAAAAAATCAACATTGCCTTTTATGTCTTAATACTGTAATACTCCAATGTAACTTGTGTGTCTGATGGCAAATCGGCTAGCACTCTGGCCTTTGGTACCATAGGCTTCAGATTCTAATCCTGGCGGTAGCATGGATAGTAGTCCCGGTCTAATTAGCCTAAAGTGAGCAAAAAATGACCGTAGAGCGACAAACCAAACCCATGTTACTAGATTAACAAGTATCATCGAAAATTTTGGTGAAATTCACTCAAGTCAAAATCGCTTAATTCGGAGTGTAAATTTGTTTAGGTGGGACAGAGGACTGACAGAAAGACTAGTTTAGAGGACCTGTCCTTTATGCAGTCAACTCTCTATATAATTTTTTGATTCTAAATTTTTCTACAGGCTAAAATATTTCACAATTATTGTGAAGGCAGGTCATTTTCCTTAGGAAATTCTAAAAAATTTCGCTTTTAATCCGCACGAAAAAAAGTTATAATTAAAAAAATTACTAATTATAAAGGAAATATATATATATTAATTATGTTGAAGGTTTTCTGCAATCAAAACATATAATAGATTAAATTTATATTTATAATTAAAAAGAAAAAATAATTTGGAAAAAGATTAATAAAAAATAATTGATAAAAGTAAATAAATAAATGAAGCAGTTGATGAGAGAACCAAAATACATGAACGCAAACTATGAAATAAAATGTCTTTTTTAATAATTCCGTACTCATGGAACAGATAAATTAATTGAATAATAAGGTGTTTTCTACAGTGATATTGTTTTGATCAGTAAAGCAGAAAGTATAAGAAAAATGAAAGGAAACTTCAATCAACAATGTAAATGTCGAAATTTAAATTGACCATCTAAGAGAGCCCCGAAACTCTGTGCTCAAGTAAATCGGGGTATTACTGCATAATATAATTAAACTTAAAATGGATTTTGTTCCTTATCCATACTATTACTTGCATTACTGGTTTCAAATAGTTTTTTTTTTTTTTCTTTCGAAAAAACGTTTAAAATGTTCTGAATGATATCATAACACAAATTAAATAATAAAACTATCATTTTATATTGGATGAATTATAATTGCACTAATTAGTATCTTGAACAATAAACTTGCATGTTGATAAAAAGACAATCTATCCCTTTTTATAAAATGAATTGTATAATATTATCTTGTAAACGTGCTTCCTCCTACACACTGGCAAGAGCGTTCGGGAGAAATGGTCAATAGGCCTTAAGATTCTCACCCGAGAGGAAGTATAGTGTTTAAAGATATTTTTAAATAATTTTTTTCATGCCCAGTGTTCAGTTCAGTTTGCAGTCTCTCATCCTGAGAGGAACTATATTTAATGCAACCCTGTGTATGAGTTAGCCTACAGACTCTCTCACTCTGAGAGAAAGTATATTTCGTATCAGAGTTTCGGCTAAGAATTGGAGTCCTTCCACGAATCTATAGTATAATTATCTGTCTTTAAATATGTTAAATATCGTATGTCTCTAATTGTACTTATGTGTGTGATGTTTGTGCGTGTGCCAATAAACCTGTGAGTTCTCCAACCTGTGCCTAAGCTTCAAGTTCGAATCCTGGCGGTGGCATGGATGTTTGTGAGTGGTTCGGAATCCACGTTAAACTGTAGGTCCAAGTCCAATCAGCACAGAGTGTGCACAAGATGACCGTAGAGCGACAAAACCAAACCAACCTGCGCCTCCAGTAACTCAACCCGCATCCACACTCAATTACAATCTGGCTACCTAACCTGCACACTTTTTTTGCATATCTTGGTTTTGATTTATCAAAAAGTTTAATTTTTTTAATAAATCACATTAAACAACGTTACGTTATTTACTAATGTTTTGCAGGAAGAATAATTTTGATTTATATCTGGATGCATATTTGAACTGTTTTTGGATTCAGAACTAAAGGACGAATGACTTTTTTTCTTGATTCCTTATTCGTTTGAAATGAATTTATTATTTTCAGTTATAAGGTTTAGAAATAGCGTCTGTAAATTAAAAAAATTTTTGAACAGCAAAACAAGATGGCTTTGTCTGGTCAATGCCTGAATATTCTAGGTGACATTGGTCTGGTTTAGAGTACATAGGAGATTGGAGAGACGTCTTTCGGCACGATTACATCAGCCAGAGAACGTCCAATAATTGAAACGGATGTTTATTTAGAAACGGACGCTCTTACCTAAACAACTATTGAATATTTAAAGACGCCGCCAGACGAGCTTTGTAGTTAAGGGAGGTCATATCTCATATTAAGGGACATCTGTTTGTGGTTGGAAAGATAAACATTTGCACCAATGCTAGTGTTTTGATAAAACCTTTCCTTGTTTGATTCCATAATGTATAGGTTCCTTTCATTGTTGCATTAATACACTTTCTTCAACGTTAACAAAATATTGTCCCTGTAATCTAAATTTCATTTCTTTTTTTTTTTTTTTTTTGGGGGGAGTTTAAAGGAAAATATAGCAAAATAGGATATGTGTTTGTAGGATATAGTTTTACACAGCGTAATTTTAAATTCCTATATAAATAGCAATATAAAAGTACACTGTAAAAAGTAACTGTAGTTAAACAACGACTTTTGTTTAAGTTTTACACAGTGTACTTTTATATCATGCAATAACATTTATATGAATAAAATACACAATCAGTTTAGAACAACATTGATCACATATATGTAGAACAGAATCGAATTTATGTTATATCAAAATGTTCCTTCCTTATTATATCATTGTAAGAAAAGCAATTTACTAGTTCTAGTTATATATGTAATAAAAAAAATCATAAATTCACTTAATTTAAGATTTCAGTTTTAATTTTAATATTTATTACACTTATTTATTATATGCAAATTTTAAAAATATAAAAAAATAATAAAATTAATTACAAATTTTTTTTTTTACTTAAATTTATATCTCAAAATAATATATTGTTCAAAAACTTTTGCTTTTATAAAAGATAAATCCAATATTACTTTTCTTAGAAAACTTATTATTCATGAATAAAAAAAATTTTATAAGTAGATCAGTAAATAAGATTTTTTTTTTTTTTTTAAAAAACAAATTTACAAAAAATCTTTTTTATATTTGTAATCCATGGTGATATCAAAATGAAATAAGGAACAGTAAAATTCATTTTCAAAATAATAATAATAATGAGAAATTTGAATGCAGAAAAAGCAGAAATGAAATTTTACCTCCTTACAAATTATTCCACAATGACAATTATGCACACAAATGCAATATGAATAAAATAAACAGTTTAGGGCAACATTGATCCCATGTAGAGTAGAATCAAATTTATGTATAGACTGTCCTGGCCTTATTAAATTCAAACCCTTTTGCCCTACATGTTTGAATAGGGAGTTTCTTGGTTCATTGTTATACCCATCTGATGATGGATATAATAATGAATGATCTTCCATCCTGTTGATTTTTTTCTTGGGAGACTTAGCCAATGACAAAGTACACTCAAGAGTCAAAACATTATGACCACCTGGCAATAACGAGTTGGCCCACCTTTGGCGAGCAACACAGCTTCTACCCGCCTTGGCATGGATTAATACCACTACTTAATACCAGTTAAATACCACTGCCACCTGATCACGTGCCTTCCACGTCATCCAGGCGAGTTCATTGCAAAATGTAGGGGTGGTCATAATGTTTTAGCTCTTGAGTGTATATGTTTGGCATTCAAATATTTAATTTCAAAATTAACTGTCTTCAAAAATTAAGCAAAATTGAGTCTTCGGTGCTTTAAAGACTCAAATGATGAATATAATTCAGCCTCTTCCACAATTAAGTGATGGGTAACAAATAGATTATGACCAGATTCTGCATTCAAAAATATGATTTTTCCTTTTTCAACTGGTGCATGCACATTTCTGCTGTTTAAATTCCCAAATACTTTAAAATATATTTGCACTGAATAGTCATTTTATATGAAAGTTAACTTTAACAAGTTTTTGATAAATAATATTTAAAAAATTGCATTTGCTCTGTTCACACTCTTCTTTAAATAAAGTGCTATTTCTATTGATTCTGTAAAAGCAGCAAATGTTCTATAAATATTTTTTTCTTTACAATTTTTTCTTACTGCTTTTTTAATTATACACCTTTTTTTTTTTTTTTTTTTTTTTTAAATATTTTCAGAAACAAATATTTATTGCTATTTTGCAGATTATTTAAAAATATTCCAGAAAGTTTTTTGTTATAACATTTTAATTAAACCTAAAATGTTTTTTTTTTATTATTGCAGTGAAATAAGAAAAATGCTTCATGTAATTTAATAAAAAATTATATAACTTTATTTTATATATGAATACATTTGAATATAGGTTCCGGGGAAAAAAAAAGCCATTAATACAACTATGTAACATAGCATCTTCATGCAAATAAAATCAAATATTCACTTTCAAAATTAACTGTGTTCAAAAATTAAGCAAAAACTTATATTTAGATGCACTTAAAATAGTACAAGTACCTATTTAACCATGTCTCCTAAAAATTGTCGCTATATTTAATTTGCAAAGTCTTTACAAGATCAAAAATTGCTATTACTTCTTAAACAATTTCGTATATTCATGGTTGGGGAGTCAGGGAAAAAAATTTGATTCCTGAATCAAACTTTTATACTGACTTCTCTTTTTCGTAATTATGTATAATGATCTTGACCAATGAAATAAATCTAAAAGAATTTCTGAAATAAATTCAATTACTTTTAATGTACTCATATATTTACAAAAACAGGTTTTTTTTATAATAAAGTATTTTACAGCTTTAAAGGAGTCGTATTCTTACAAAAATTACATATATCCTTAAAAATAAAAAATTATCACACTCAGCTTAAGATAAGTCAAAGAAAACTGTATACTTAAAACACAAGGTTGTTATATTTGTAATACATAAAATTTTTTTTTTTTTTTTGTCCTTAATAATAGAATAGCTTCTATAAGATCTTTTACTGTTGAGCCAAAGATAGCTTTTTATAAGCCTGAATGTTGAAAGAAACCTAATACTTACTTGGAATGAATGCCGCTGAAACAGTAAACTAAAATAAAACTGTCTTTGCTACTGGTTGTATTATTAAATTGTCCCCTTAACATTAATTCAGAAGAATTTTAAATAAAAATATTTTTTTATGAAAGAGTTGGCAATAAAATTTTAAGCTGAATCCTTCAAATATGCCAGACTTCAACTTTTGCTTATACAATATTTAAAATAATTTCAATATCTAAACATGTCAGTTGAAGAATAAAAAGCACTTTTAATTACAAAATTTTCTTAAAGACCAGAAATGGCAGTGAATTAAACAGCAGAGCATATGCACATATGAAAATGAAGTTTTCTCCAGACAGAACTTAATCATTTCAATCTACTTGTTCTCCAATACTTATTGCTGAAAAGATCGACATAATCTCACAAGCAAAAATGAAGAAAAGGAATAAATATAGTGGTGGGTATAATAATGAATTATCATATCTCCATTCAAATATTGAATATGCAGATTAAAATAAAGTATTGCATAGATATGGCTTAAGCTATAAAAAGCCCACATAATATATTATGTTAGTTGGTTCCATAAAATAAATGTTAAAGTTTGTCATAAGCTTTTAACGCCAAAGCTACAGTGCCATCTATGGGTAAAATTTAATTGCTGAAGCAAATTTTCCAAGAGAAATATTTTTTATCTAAAACCACATTCTTATATTTTAAAAATTAATTATAAAATCAAATTAATGGATATATATCGGAACTACACATCAAATTTTTAGAAATTATGCATAAAAACAAATTAGACTCCCTTTCCCAGCAAAATTGCAATATAAAAATTTGGGGTGGGGTGAAACCCTCGCGGTCCTTTTCATCAGTTCCATTTCATTCTTTCTTGCCTACAGGATTCATATAATTTTTTTAAACATGTGAAAGATGTAGTTTCAGAATTAAAACATGAAATTTTTGGAACATTATCACTCCTGCTAGACTACCTAGTATTTTTCAAAAGATAAGCAGTTGATAATTATATGATTAAAATTCATTAAACTCAATTCAAAGCAACTATTAATTATTGTTTAAAAAGGATTGTTGCATTATTTTCTTATCTCTATTTAACCATTTTCAAATACGTAGATTTTATAAGTATTTAAAAAATGAAAATAAAACAAATCTTTTCCATGATACAGTTACAAAATCATATGTATATGCAACATATCAATTTGCTCATCAATGTTTGCATCATATCCAATTTTATTAGAAAAAAACAAAGCAGTATATTCCAAAACAGTTCAAATAATGCATCTTCACCATATTTTATGAAAAATGCTGCTCATATTTACATCTTTGCAATTTCATATTGCTATATTTTGACTGAACACTGCTTATAATGCATCTACTGCTTCTGTTATTATACTGTTTTTAAATAAAACCCAGATTGGAGCAATTTTTTTTAGAATAATTCTAAATTCCAACCGTAGATGATTTCACAATATTTTGATTATTGTAATTTAAAAAAATTGCCCTAGTCAAGATGAAAATTTCAAATACCATTATATCAAAAAGCATGATTAATTAAACATTTAAAAAAAATGTTGTGTTATGAATGTATATAAAGAGTTAGTTAAAAAAATTTTTATAAGAGTAATTTTATGTAAATTTATCATCATAAAAAAATATGTATACATACTGTTTTAAGAGTTGTCATAAAATTTTGTAACATCAATTGTGAAATTTTATACATTTGCCATTTTGTGTATATGTGGGGAAGATAGATTAATAATATGTTTTTAATAAAAAGTAATTCAGTAAGACTAAGAAATTTTTGTATGTACTATTGCTTATGAATTTTCACATAAATTAAAAAATATACAACATTTAAAAATAAATTAATGAAAATATTTTGAGATGTCAATTGATGAAAAATTATCTCAAAAGGAAGGATAAATACGTGTAAAAATTTCTTTCAGCTTTACTAATATAAATTAAGTAAATGTGTGATATAAATGATTAAATGTGTGAACTCGGTATTACATATTCATTCGATGTATTAACTTATATCTTAACAAAATATTTTAAAAACACTTCACGTGAAAATGAATGTAAAAGTTCTTCAAAATATAACAAAACAATTATTGGACACTTAAAATTACTTTAATTCTTATGATTGATTGAAGTGCAATAAATTTCTTAATGAAACAAAACAATACAGTTGTGTATTTTAATTCAAAACTTATACATCACATTTTTAATTAGTTTCATGATGCAAGTTCGACTACAAAATTAACATTTAGCATGCTTCACAATTTCCACTTAATCTAACTCTTCAAATCCATCAGGCAATGCATTAACCTTAGGGTTGTGGAAGAGAGTTTTATTGCCATCTCCCCATGGGAATCTCTAAAATGGAAGGGAAAAGAAAAAGTATTTATTAATTATGATTTCATTTAATTTAGAGTACATAATATTAAATGATTAATATTAATATTGTTTTTTTGGAAAAACAAAATAATGCATATTTTTAAAACTATTAAGATAAAATAAAAAAAAAAAAAAAAATCAGATCCAGAGATTCCAACCTCAAATGAGATTTTTCAATAGTGAGGTTGAGGCATATTACAAACATATACATCACTACCTTAATCTAAATAACCAACTTTACTACAAAATTAACATTGATGCACATTCAATTCTCCAATTTATATTGTCAAGTAAAGTAGCAATTATTTTTTAAAAAGTGGGATAGTCTTCATTAAAATAGGACTAATTAAGAAGATTTTATACAATTATGTGAGCTGAAATTATTTATTACAGATTAGACTTAACATAAAAAAAAAAAAAAAAAAAATAGCTTTTCTAAATACATTAATACTGCACAGCATTTATTTTTACACATTATTTAATAAAATTGAATGTTACGTTTAAAATCAAAAGAAATAAAAAAAACCAGCAAAACTTTCTCAATTATTCAAGTATGCAAAAATAAACTATTGTCATTTTTTTTTTTTTTTTTAATTTTCATAGTTAATCTAAAATTTTATTATTTTCCATAATAACTTCAGAAAATCTATAGCAGCCAGATCTCTGCAGATATAGAATCTGAACAAGAAAAAAAGAAAAAGACCTCTCCCTTCTTTTTCCAATCACATTTAATGCCAATCTTATAGTTGAATCATATTTATGGAAATATAAGCATTTTCATTTTTTTTTTTTTTTTTTTTTTTTTTTGAATGAGCAACATGAAATTTAAAAGAACACAATTACCCGATAATTCATTTATTGTATTTATATGTAAGAATTGGAAATATTGAAAAATATTTTTATTCTGAAAAACAAACGTTAAAAGCATTTTCTTAATGATTAGCTTTTTTCATAGTAAGTACGGCAATAGTAATAAGTCAGTTTTTATAGTAAGTTAAATGTTTTTAAATATTTTTTTTTGGCCCAAGGAATATATATATATATATATCCGAACAGAAAATGTCTATAAATTTCAACTTATCACACCTTAATGAATGTTAATAATTAGGATCTTAAAATTTTAATTATTTATGAGCCCACAAATTTTTTATTTACTAAGGAAGTAAATCAGCTAATAGAAACAGTGTAGAACTATAGATATAAAGCTAATAAAAATATATTTATGTACAAACGTTTAAAAAAGATAAATATGCAGAAATTGCAAACTCAACTTATTGAAATGAATCAATATAATAAATCAACTATCACAATTCTCTATTTTTCAGCTTTTATTTTCCCCATAAATAAAAGTTATTTTTATATATGTATTTTTAAAATAAGATAAGTTTTGAGCAATGTATTCAATATATATCTAATATTCTATTGGTGAATGATCTTGGATCAAAGAGCCTGACACTGTTAAAAATAGTCGCATTAAAATGTTGCCCAAATAAAAACAAATTTATAAAATTGATCATGAAACCCATTGAAACAAAAAAAAAAAATTCAATTCTTATTAGATTATTTTTGTTACATTGTATTTACTGAAAATGTAAAAAACATTTACACACAACACATTAATGAACATAATGCGAGTTTGAAAAATATTGTATGAACTCCTTATCACTGCATAAATCTATGAGCATTAAGGTGCTGGATTAATCTTGCGATTTAAGAGTAAAAATCAAATTGCAAAACAGAATTAAAATGAAATATATGTTTTTATGATAGCTAAGATATCTTCTTGTATTTCAATATACGAGAAAAGTCATATATTCAAAATCCAGTGTAAAATTTGTTAATTAACCTTACTATACAGTAAAAAAAAATAATGAGTGCAAAAGAGTGCCTACCCCAAACTATAAACCTGTTATAAAAAGTTAACACACCTTGTAGTAAATATACACAAATTAATTTTATTATGAATACAAATCAATTTTGATTCTCATTCAAAATATTAAATTATATGTATATATTGTATAAAGAATAAAACTTTAAGCAACAAAATTTCCTACTATATCAACCAACCATCTTAAAATCTAAATAATAAATTATATATATACAGATATGTTAGTGTATTATTGTGTTCTAATAAATTTTGGTATTTTGAATTCAAATTAATTGCTACAATATAATATATTTAATTATTCTATAAAGAACTATACAGTATTGTAGTTAATTGTTAAAATTAAATTCAGTCGCAGAAATGTAAGTGATACAACGTACAATACAAAACCAGAACAGTAGTTTTTAAGTGGATTTTCGCTGGTGAATTTTTGGATTATTGTCATTCATTATTATTATAACTGGAGTAAAAAAGCTAATCATTAATTATTTATTATATTTAATAAAAAATATTCATATTTGTGTTTTTAAGCTAAAATTCCTTCTTTCAGCATAATTTCATAATACTTTAGCATCTATATTTGATTATTAACAATCAAGTATATATATATATAAAGAAATGTGAGGAAGGACTTGGTGAAGATTTCAAGGAGGGGGGGATTACTAAGGGAAAAAAGAGGGACATTTGAGCATTGTTTTTACCTATTTTGTTAACTATCATTTGGAATGCAAAAGCATTAGGTTTAGAATTTTTCTACCTTTCTTTGAGAAGACAATGCTTTAACAAATAAAAGTAATCTCCATGTCTAATTATCGGTATTAAGGAATCCATATAATATTTTTGAAACATTAAATTTATTAATGTGTTCTTTAGGACCTACAAATCTTTTCCCCATAAAAGTTTTTTTTTTTTTTTTTTTTTTTTTTACTGAATGAAACTTACTGAAAATGTAGGTCTATGAAAATCTAATGATATCAAGAGTTGAAAACTTTTTATAATTGTTTTTAATGGTCAATTTTTCAAATTTTTTTTCATTAACAAAACTATCATATCACACAATGTTTCAATCAAGTATAACTATTAAAAACTCTTTGGCATCTTAAAAAGAAGATGCCAGTCAGGATTTAGTGACTCTAGCATCTAGCAGTGATCAGATAATCAAGATTAATAAATAGTTTAACTAATTAATTTGTAATAGAGGAGATGCATTTTTCAGGTATTCCAAATATTTACTCAAAAAGCATGAATAACAAAGCAGGGAGAAAAAAAAAAGTAACTTGGTCATTTTAACTTTTACAGCTAATTGTAAGGGTTAAAAATGGTTGCTGTCAGTGTTTTTGCATTTTACATAAACCAAGTTATTTATATGCATATTTTAAATTTAATTAATAATAATTATCTAATATTATTGCCAATTAAATTATTCATTTTAATAGTCATAAATCATCAATATATTTATGTATGTGTATAGATATAATATATTTTTGATTTTTGTATGTGCTCCTTTTAAAATCTTTTTGCACCTTACGATATTTAAAAATGGATAAGAATAACGATTTCAAATAAGAAGGAAATACTTATTACTACTTTCTATTAAACATACCTTCTTGCGAATGCGAAGATGTTCATAAGGAATAAATTCTTCTCTATGGAAATGTTCCATATGTTCCTTTTCTCCTAAATATGCATTAACCATGCACAGACCAATGGCAGGAAATGCGACAAACAATGTCAGATTACGCCATGTTTTTACAGCACCTGTGAAAATGTTTTATTTAAAACATATTAGTAAAATTCTATATTCTGTGTGTTTAAAAGATATTTTTTTTTAAAAGTTAATTTCCTTATTTTAAATTACAATAAAATTAAACAGGAAAATTCTGAGAAAAGAGAACATTAAAATATTTTAATATTATTCTTTATAATACCAAATTTTGATTTTCTGAAATTAACAGTTCTACATCAAAAGCCATAAGATACATAAGGCCTTATGGCTTTTGTATACTTTTATTTCTCAACTATGACAATACATATAAATGATAAATATTTAGATAATAATTGCACACAATTCCCTTTAACACATAAATCTATGTCATTCTATATTTAAAACAAAAGTTAAATAAATTTGTTTATAAAAAAAAGAACAAAACTGCTGAATATCAATTACTTTTGTGCAGTTTCAGATTAACTTAAATTAATTTTTTTAATTGAATTAAGAAATAGTTGAAATTCTGAAAACAAATAAGAAATTACACATTAGAAAGCAAATAAAACTATATTATTGACCTTGACATTTACAATGGTTCAATTACAAAAACACACCAATTGGTTTCTATTACTTTATTAGAAAATAAGCATGTTTGACAGACCATTTTATTCATTTACAGAAATGATCATATTATATTTATACAATAAACACAGTGATTAATTTGTTTAGACATTAAATGGGTTAACGAATATATCTTTAAAAGCAAGACGATTAAGACATTTTTGCTTTAAAATTCTTCATTATTTAAAAGCCTGAATTTGAATAAAATCTATAACATTAATCATAATATATTATAAGGTCAATTCAATATCAATTTCCTTTCAACATATCATGTGATAACAATACACATTGAATATTTTTAAGAACTATATTTCTGTGTGAAATTAACTTAAACATTAATATTCTTTAAAAAAATAAAAAGAAGAGAATCAACAGATAATAAAAGTAGCAAGATACTAAACGATTCTCAAATTTTCGAAAATAAATTATTGAAACAAATATTTAAATGCAAATTTAATAAAGATGAAAAACCTTCATATTGTTTTGGATTTGGTGGATGAAGTACAGTGTTCATTCGTACAGAAGACGAATGAATATTTCTCACAATAGTACGTAAAGGAACAGCCATGTTTATCGTATAAAAAATTATTGAAATACAGATATTCTATGACCTTTTACAGTTCTTCATTTCACTTCGTACTATAAATACGAAGTAATAAATTTTTAATTTATTATTGGTGAATTTATTTCTTAAACTATTTTTTATATTTCTTCATAATTAAAATTCTATTTTTTTTATTTAAAAACATTGGTTTTACAAAAGAAATCTACATAATCTGTTAAAAATATGACTTAAATTTGTTTGCATAATAACATCCAGGTGTCAATGAAGAAAGATATCTATCAGTTATTAGAAATAGTGATTCCAATCTTTATTTTTTGTCAATTATTAATTAAATTGTTCTTTTATTATTAGCATATTGAAATGCTAAATAATTTCCATCACATGATATGCTTTAGAAAACCGAACTGAAGTTGAAAATAAGTACTGTTTACATTTATAAAACCGAAATGTAGCTTGGGTTTGGCAGGTGCTAGCAGACAACATTACTTTGGAACCCGTATACGAATTATAAATTTATATATTCTAGCAAGAAAAGTATTAAAACCACCTAAAATTAAAATCAGGCAATGTTGTAATCACCATTCGTATTTTTGGGTCTAAAACAATGAGTAATTATTTATTGTAGTTCTTAATGTAGCATCATAATTATCTTTTAATAGAAGTATAGCGAAATATTTATTGCTTTTTAATTTTAGTTTATCGGCTATAATAATAAATATCATAATATTTTTTGTCGGTTTAGGTCATAGAGAAAAAATATCGATATTCTAAACCAATCATTTGAAATCTAATTATAAAGTTTGTAAGCAGTTTATTTTTATAGATGATATATTTTTTTTTATTTGTGTTTATGATTCATGCTAGAGAAGCTTTAAAAATAAGTTTTTTTAATCATTATATATTAACAGCGATTAAATATAAATTTCAAATAACCTACTTTTAAAAGTAAATTTCAAAAGTACGTTATTACAGAATACATGTTTTATGTAACTTTAGAACAATAACATGTTTATAGTAACGAAGAATTTCCATAGTGAAAATAACATTATTTTATTTTGATAAGATAATATATTATCTGTTTATATTATACTAAAAGTTTGTTCAAAATAGGAAGGGATTCTCCCTTAAAAGGTGTCAGTCCATTTTTTTCAATTTTGAATTTAAGGTTTTTTCAGATATCAACCAATGCTTTACATATATTTTAGTACATATCTGAGTCTTAATAACTTTGGATAATATATCTTTAACAATATTTTTAAAAAATTTTTCAAATGCCTTAGAACAGTATTTATCATTAATAAATTTATTTTTATTATTTAAAATTAAAATTTTGATAATTATTTAAAGTATTTCTGAATTTTGATAAGAGTGCCAATTATTAATATCTTTTTTAAAAAAATTTTTTTAGGAAACAAATAAATGGAGTCCCGCAGTGATGAATATCGCCCTTTATTTGGCAGGGAAATTACAGATAAACCTTTATTTGGTGTCTCTAATACTAGAGTAAGTTTTTTAAAATTCATGTTTTAATTTCTGTATATTTTATATGTATCGTAATATTTTTTATGACATGAAATTTTTAATGATTTATGAAAATAATATAATTAATCTTTAAAACTAAAAATATTGTAATAAATTGTCTTGATCTGAAAAATAATTTATATTGCTTAGTACCGTTATTTTTTTTAATTTAATAATTACTATAAGTAAAGTTGGACCATTGTTAATTTTATTTTGTTGGATATATAAATTGCATATTAATGTCATATAATGTTTTTACATTATAGTTGGTGAACATTTTAACTTTTCCATGTGTTTAGTTTTAGCTTTTGTTTAAGGAGTTATGAAAATAATATAAATGTGAATGCTTTAAAACTATTTGATTGATTTTGCTGAAAATCTCAGTCTATTTTTATTGGTGCTTGTTTAGAGAGTAGTTTGAATGAAATCCAATAGTTAATGTGCACTTCTTTTTCTTCTTGAAGTATAAAGTAAAAATTTAATTTTTCTCATCTTGACTGCTCTTCAAAAAAAGTTACAAAATTATATAAACTTGAATTGTTGTGTGCAACCAAATAATTTTTAATTTGAAATATATATATATATCAAAAATAAAACAGCAATGAAAAAAGGAAGAAAAAAAGAGAATTATCATGATTTAGAATTTCAATTGTATTTCCTTAATTCATATATATATACTCAGATGTAGCAATAATGAAGCATTTTTGGATCCATTAGTTGTCAGTAAAAAAATTCAAATTAATAAATTGAAGGAAAATAACCTTACCTATTTTAACAAAGATTTTGATACTGTATTAAAACTTAGAATAAAGTAGAACATTTAATCATGAAATTGATAATATAAACATTGTGTTTTTCTAATTATTCAAGTTATTTTATGTACATATGTACTGTTTGTATTTTAATAGTATTCTATATTGTTTAAATCTAAAAAAATTATAATATTTAAAAAGAATATACATTTTTAGTTCTAATTGACAAAATAATTAAACTTATTTCTATTTCAAAATAAATATGTAAAAATTATAATTGAAAAAAAAAGTTTAGTTATATTATTATTATTATTTTTATCTGTAATCCATGAATTATATAAGTTAAAAAGAAACTATAGGTCGCTGCTCATAATCTATGAATTATTTTTTTTGTAAATAAAAAAAAGGGAGAACTTTATGAGGACATATAAAATAAAATGAGAGTTTTGAACGATAAAAAGTGATCATACTTTTACAAAGAAAACATCATATGACTAGCATCATATGATAATGTATGCAATCGGATAAATATTTTCCAATATTTTTTTTTCTTTATAGCATTAAAATTAATTTTTACATTCATCAATCAATTTATTTATTTTTGTGGGATATATTCATTAAATAGTTGTTAATACTTTTTTTGTACCATATTTTGCATATATCCTCTTTTGGACATTTCTCTCAAATATATAAGCTAATGTTCCTTCTTTTTATATCATCAAAATAATTCTTTAAAGAAGCTCAGTACTCAAATATAAAAAAAAAAAAAAAAAAAAAAAAAATTAATATCCTAGTTTTATTTTATTTCTACATTTAAAATATTTATCTTTACAAAAGTGACAATTAGTTTTAATTGTTACCTGTCACACTCTTATCCTAGCTGATAGTGTAAGCATTTTGCTGTTGCTGAAGTTATGATAATTGACACTTTAAAATGTTGTCTTTTATTTTTCTGACTGGCTGTACATACTAACTTCAGATTAGTATTGATTTATTTAATAGGAGCTTGCTGATTTTATTTGTAAGAGATGGAATAAATTACTTTTCTGTCATATTCATCTGTTTGTATTGCTTTTTGACTTAAGTATTTTAATTTGAAAATTTATATAGTGTCATGAAAATGAATAGGCAGTTTTTTTTTTTTTTTTTTACACAGGCTATTGAATGATAAATATCCACTATGCTGTTTTTTACTTATTTGATGAATCATAGTACACATGTAATGATGCAAAAAAAATGGACTTTTAAAAAATAGTGTCATTGTTTCTAAAGAAACACGCAATGCAAAAGTTATTAAAGCTATGCATCAAATCTTCAGGGATCTAAATTCATAAAAAGTGTTAACATGGATGCATCTAAAATCTAATGAAAACTTAAATGTTATTCAGTCAAGATTCTTTTTAAAGTTACTTTTGTAAACCTTTCCACCACCATATTGTATCATTGACAATCGATTCTTCATTGTAAAAGGTACTGTATTATTGACTTAACAAAGGAAACATTATGATGCATATATTTGAAAAGATATCTCTATAACCTCTTTTCACTATTTGTGTTCTTCAGAAGCTTGATAATGAAAGAGTTCTTAAGACTAAATATTCTTAGCAAAACATAGAAAGGAGAGAGTGAGAAAGATTGAAAAAAAAATATAGAAAGAAACAAATTGAAAACAACAAAATTAATAATAAGATGAGAGAGAATATGAGGTTGCAATATTTTAAGGAGATGTGTTTTCCTTTACTTGTTGTTTTCTCAGAATGTATAATTTTGAATGTCAATGAATTTTTTAATTAATGTTTACTGGACCTAAACATTAAATATTATGTATATATATATATATTCGTTAGAAGTAAAAATAATTTATTTCAATTTGAGGTCAATTAATTGTTTTATTGAAACCAAAAGAAAAAAGTTTGGATTTTGATTGTTACTTCCAATATTTTTTTTTTGAATACATCAACCAATATAATATCCAAGATTAACTTCTGATAAATTAAGAAAAAAATTGTAAGACATTATAGTGCATTTTGAAGTTTCTTAGAAATAGGTACTTTTAGTGTTTTGTTTGTAGGGAATACTGATTTTCCTTCAAAATTGAAAAAAAAAACATTGTATGAGTTCCCAATAATTAGAACAAATTTTTAATTTAGTTAGATATATGATAATTTTGGTTATATTCCTAATAGTTTGTTAGGTGAATCATAATTTTGCTATATGATTTGTCAAATAATATCTGCAGATTATATACAGTAAATTATTATTACAAAATTTAAATCTTTCTGTTGTGTGTTTAATATACCATGAATAACAGCATTTAAAATAGAGATAAATTTTTTTTATATAATGAAAATAAACATTATCACTTTATTGAAAATGAAAATATTTGAACAAGAATTATTTTTCTTAAGTGTAGATTATAGTTATTAATAAGCATGAAAATGCTAAAATATATTTCTATATGATTTTTTGTTATATTTTTAAATTTCCAAATGTTATTTCTTAATCAATATTTTGTTTTTTGATACAGGATCGGGTGGTTAATTTATTAGTTGGTTGCATAACAGTACTTTTATTTGGTGTAAGTAAATTTTTTTTCATTCATATATGGTTTGCATGTATGTATATATTTATGTGTATATTCTGTATGAAAAATAAATTTATTTTTAAACTTTAGTAAAATTTTCAAATAAAAAGTATTAAATATCTATAAAAAAGTTTTACATATAGTTATATATATATTTCTTTTTCTCTTCATATATATATATATATAAGTTTGTATATGTGTGTCTGCCTATGCAAGGTCACAATTTACATCTAAATTTCAATAAAATTGGCAAGAATACAAAGCCTAGATCACCTGGAAAAAATGTGAAATTGGATCAATATTCATTAAGAAATGACCCAATTAATGGTGACTGTTCATAATTGGCTGTTTTCAGAGTAGGGGTTGATCAAGAAAGGCTTCAGTTTGCAGTCTCCACTTGTATTGTTATTGAGCAAGACAGTTAATTTGCAATTGGCTTGTGATTTGGCAATGTTTTTTTTTTTTTGCACTTGTGTAATATAGATCTTGCTCTTCCAAAAACAAACCTGTTTTTTTCACACATAAAAACTTGTTTAGGGACAAGTTACCTTCACAAAACCTTGAGGAACCAAATCATTAGTAGCATCTAAATGAGCATTGGCTCACTCACTATGCTTCACAACACTGTAACACTGTGTGAGCTGTCACAGCTCTTTCTTAAAATAATCAAATTAGCCATGGTGGCTTTAATTACTTCACTTTCATTGTTTGTTGCTATATATTTTTCAAAATATTGGCATGTATCAGTTTTGTCTTTTCATAAATTATTGCTTCCAATATGCTATTGTCAGCACACTGTTCTTTTGTTTTTCTGACAATTTAATAATGTTTTTTTCCTCAATTGTAGATATTGTCTTGCTCTGCATAGGTTGTGCAACAGCTAATTCCTAGATACATATACTATATTTTACAAGCTTTTTGCTTTTAACAAGCCTTTTTTTATCTCCTAACTATATTCTTTGTTGCTTGGCTCTTCTCATTAACATTTTAGAATTCATGTTAATGAATTCACATAAAATTTACCCAAAAAATCACAAAATCATGTAAAAAGTTACAGCGAGTTATAGTATGAATTGTTTACTGAATAGTAGCAACTGGAGTAATGATATTCATGGACAATCTTGACTTTGTCTCAAGAGAGAGAGAGAGAGATAAACAAAGGTATTATGCAGTGTCATATCGTATTTTTATGCATGCAAATTGTATTCCAAACAAAAGTTATATACCAAAAATATTTTTACATCCAAACATGACATATATGAAAATCGACTTATTCTAAAGCAGATGTACACCAAGGTACTACTGTATATTCAGTGTGTTTCCTAATGTAGTAGTGCACCTTTTTCAACAAGTTGTTTTAAAATTGCACTTTTGGGATTCTTGCAACTACTGCTATGCTACTTAATTTGGATATATCTTTAACAATGTGCCTTTGATTTAGGCCATGCAAATTCAAGTTGAAGTTTGTTGATTACACATCTCTTGCATGATATTTAATTAATGGCAATGTCTGAATTGGAAGAGAAAACTCATCTATAACCGTTCTCTTTTTAAAAAGAGTTTTTAAAAAAATATCTTATTGAATGATATTTTCTGGTTATCAGCTTACTTCAAAATCATATTTCTGATATTATGCTTTTATAATGATCTAAGCTTTGAGGCAATCTTTTGCATTTAACTCTTTAAAAGCTGAAGAAGGATAACAATGTTAAAGGTACATTCAAATCTGTTTTTATGATTTTAATTTAATACTATTGATCCAAATTCTAAGAAGAAATTTTTGTAACTGCAACATTGGAGATGAGGAATGTAATGCGATTTCCATTTGTGGGAATTTTATAACCCCAGTATGGAGTTTTGTTTGCTGCTTTGTATTTCAAATTTGGCGTTCAAAGTGAAAAGCACCTATTTGATGTTTATAAATCTTTGTTTTATTAATTATTACTGAAATATTTTTCAGTAGTCTGTAAATGACATCACATAATTCACCTTAACAAAAGCAAACTCTTTGGATATTAAAATTCATATTTTATATTGCTTTTCAACTGGACAAGATGTGACATTTGTAGGAAAATATTTTTGGTCAAGGGTCTTGAATTTAAAGTTTTTGATTATAGACAATGCACCCAATCATCTGAACTTAGAACACCCAAACATGCAATTTTGTTTTCTGCCACCTAATGCTACATCATTGATACAACCAAGTATAATTGTGACTGTTGCTGTTATGACTAATCCTCCCCTGACACCCCCAGAGTAGTTTACTCACGGATGGAGGGAAAAAGGGCAGCTTCTGTTGTTGATAGAGCATTCATAGGTAGAAGTCAGACTTGGCTCTGAGTTGCTGAAGAAGGGAGTGCCTTCTAGGAGGATTTTTAGGGAAACTATCCCCCATTTTTTAGGAAACTATGCTCCATATGGGAAAAAACCTATTAACTCCCACCAGATAGTTTGGCTAATGATCAAGATACTGGACTTCACAGACATTATTGAGACTGATTAACAGTGTTTTACAATAATGTTGCCAGCAGATTGAACCTCGACCACTAATGCTCACTAGCGGCACATGGTACCACTGAGCCATGAATTGGGCATTGTGACATTTAAAACATACTATGTAAAGTGACCATTCAATCTGTTTTGGACAAACTGAATGATAAAACACTAACAGTCAATGATGTATGAAAGAAATTGTCAATTATGGATTTATCAATCAAATTGAATTAATGTTAGCTAAATTACAACTATCAACTTTGAATAAAATAATTTGATTTAATTGATTAAATAATATAATAATTGGCTGATTTGGCTGATTTAAATAATATAATAATTGAAATGCATTAAAAAAAAAGATCCCTTCCTTCCTGATCAAATTTTGTGTTCATGAATTAATGACTTTTTTTTTCTTTTTAAAGGATAATTTAATTTTTGTTACATGTGCAATCGTTATGAAATAAAAATTTTTATGATCCTATCACAAAACTCATGGTTTGTTGTATTATTTTTCTGATTTCTTAAGAAGGCAACCAATCTTCTATATTTCCATAGAGGCTGTATATTTTTTTTTATATGTGTTCTTCTGGAACATACCTATCATGTAAAAACTGAATTAGGTGTACTCATTTTGACTAATCAAATTTATCAATAAATTTTTTGTCATTGAAATTTAAATGTCTTTCTTTTTTAAAAATTAGTTATTGGAGGATCTTCAGTTTTATTTCTTTTCAATGTAGAACATCTAGGACTTAAAAAAATTCATGTTATTTTCCTCTTTTTTCATTGTATACATGTAAATATTAGTGTGCATATTTTGCATGAGTCTTTTTTAAGTTTAATATTCTTGTTGGTCTGCAAGTAATCTTTCCACTGTAGCACAAATTTTAGCTTTGTGTAGTTTGGCCTCCATTTCAATTATATATCTGTAAAACGTTTTTCATTATTTAACTTGAAATATTAAAAAATGGCTGTTTTTTTCAGTCCTTGATTTATCTTAGAAAGGATTAGTTAATTTTTTTTATCACTTTTGAAATGTTTTTGAAATAAATGCAGAAAAATAAAATTATTAATTATTTAAATACTTATATAATGTATTTACATAAATTTAAAAATTAAGTTTTCAATATCAAGTTTCAATTCCATATTATATGAATATATTCATCAATGTTATAATGAAAGAGTAGAATAAAATTAAGTTTGATGTTTAAGAAAAACTGTTGTATCTTAAATCAAGTCGTAATATGATATTTCAATTAAAGGACTATCAGATTGAGAGTATAAGGAAATAAAATTCTTATCTTTGCTTATATGTGTATATATTTTTTAAATCATTAACAAAATGAGTGAATGCTCTGTGCAGATCTGTATTTTAAATATCTCATATGAAGAGATATAATTTTTATTCAGATTTTCTGAAATGTACAAAATAAATTTAGTATAAAAATTTGACTTTTATTAATATATAAATATAATCATTTTTTATATTGTATAAAAATATTTTTGTATGATTGAAAATAATCGCGCATTCCTTTCTTTTGTAGGTTACGTTGTTATCTGCTTTTCTTGCCAAAACTCCACCTCGTGGATTAAATATCTATTTCGTATTTTGTCTTTGTCTGATTTCTTTGTCCCATGTTTTATTGGTAAGAAAATATCTCATAAAATCTTTTCCAATTAATTAATTAATTTTATGAAGTATTGAAAATCAATTTTTTAAGATTTCAGATAGTAATGTAACTATATTGACAAAAATAGTATATAAAGTTTTTAGAGATAAATTAATATGAAATTAGTAACTCCTTTTCTATAATAAGACTGCCTCCTTTTTTAATCAGGACAGCTAATTAATCATTAGGAAAGTTCAACTAGAATGACATACCAATCTTTTAAAATGATTGTGGTCAGGTTCAGATAGATATCAATGTAGGCTGGTGTAGGATCACGAATTTCTGTTGTCAATGTTTTTTAAACCTGACTAAGTCAATAGACTTTAAACCAACTCTATATGACATTTGGTACGTGGACAATAGCTTACTGGTATTTAAATAAAAACAGATTGTTTTTGTTTTTACAATGTATTTTATACTAACTTGTCTATAATATGTATAGGTACTACACATATACACACACAACTACATCACAAATGTATATTTTATTTGTTTTTTTTTACATTTTGTTTATCTGTCAGTTTTTACAGTACATTAACAAAAAATATTATTTTTTGATCTATTGGTATCGGCAAGGTGATCTAGATCCAAAATTCAGATTACTGATTTATTACAATGCTTTCACGATGGTACTTTTAAGCACATGCGCTTTATCTTTTTTCTTCACTGAGAATTGACATTTCATTTGCTACCAATGTTTACAAGTAAGTTTGTTTTCATGAAATTCTTTATTTTGAAAATATAATGTCTTTAGTTAAGAAAATTGTTCTTATTTGTCAGATGAATCATAATATTACAAATATATATATATATATTACCTTTATAATACACAGAATAAAAAAAATATTTTGTATTATTTCTTTTTTTTAAAACTAATATATTGTTTTTTTTTATTGAAAATTCTGAAGAAAAGGATTTTTTTTCTTCCTTTTGTTTAATTGCTATAAATCCAATAGTTTTCACATTTTTTTTTTTTATTGGTTATAACTATAGCAATTTCATTTTCATTATATTTGTGAATGTATAAATTATTAATTTTAGACCAGAAAGTTTACTTTCCCTTATTGTGGTAGTACAAATAACATTTTCTAACCTAACTTGCTATGAATAAATTGTTTATAAATATGTTATTTTTTAATTATGTTGATTGGCCCAAATTTATAAAATTTTATATCAATGAAACATTAGGTAATATTCAGATTTATTGTATTTCTCCTTATTTAATTCCATATCAAAGCTGAGCATAAGAGAGTTTTCTGTCAAGTGTATAAATTGGAAACAAAATCAAGTGTTTTGATGAAAGTTTAGATAATTTGCTTTTAATAAAATGGGTAATATTATAAATCTCAATGCCTTAGAAAATAGTATTAACTTGTATTTCTGAAATTTACAGGTTACATATTTATTAGTTTCAGAATTAGATACATGAAAGTGTTCCAATTTTAATTACAAAATTTTATAATATATTAAAATAAATTACTTTCATAACTGTAATAAAAAAAAGAAAAAGCCAATTTAGAGAAAAATAGTCTTAAAAAAAAAAAAAAATAAATAAATAAAAAGAATTATGTCTCAAAAAAATGTTTGCTCTTTTAATCTATGAAAATGAATAGCATCAGTAATATGAGCTAAACAGAAGTTTTTATTTTTTTGATAATTTCACAAAGAAAATTGCTGATTGTATAAATAAATTAAAAATAGAAATGCATACTGTTTACTTGCTCTTTTGTTTTGTAAAAATAGCAAGTATTTTTACATAATTATTAATATGAGCAAAGCAGAAATTTGATTTATTTTTATCTTTTTCTTGATCAATGTAAAAAATGACTTTAAACAAATTACTAAAATTGCTATGTCAGAGTATGTGTTAAGATGCTTTTTTTTTAATTAAAAAAATTAAAATCAAAAACATACATACACATTCACTCATTCAATCACACTTCAGGCATTATCACTTTATATTTTTAGAAATTTTTTTTAATATTTATCAATCTGTATTTTTATATTTATATATATTGGCTAAATTATTTTTTAAAAAATCTATTTAATATAATTTTTTTTTAAATTTTTCATTAATTATATCAAAAAGTAATAAACACAATTCCTATCAAAAGCGAAAATTTCATAGTTTTTTAACACATGCAATTTTTACAGAAAAATTGGTTTTAAAATATGCCTTATTAATATTTTTGGTTGGCTGGTTTGTCGCTCTACGGTTTTTTTGCTCACTTTGGGTTAATTAGACCTGGACCTTTTTGGTTTAACATGGGTTCCGAACCACTCGCAAACACCCATGCCACCTCCAGGATTCGAACCTGAAGCCTGTGATACCAAAGGCCAGAATTTTAGCCAATTTTGGCTATCAGGGCACTATTTATGTTTTGGAGCTACTATGATAATAAAAATTATCTAACACATTTTTTCCATAGCTTTATGTTTAGATTTCTTTGTGTATTATGAATGCCAAAATATTTTCTTTATAAGCATTTTTCAATTTGAGTAGTAACCTAAAAAAGGTAACAATTGTATTTTTAAGATGAATATAGAAATAAATATAAATTTATCTTTGATTATGCTTTAAATATAAGTACCTTTTATTTATCTCTTTTAGACACCATGTTAAATTGATTGGATCTTTTAAATAATTGTTTTACAAACTATAGAGATATTTTGGCAATTGGATTATTGAGTGGTTTAAAATTCTGTCCCGATTTTTTTTTCCCTTGGAAAAAGATATCAATATTGTATTTGCTTTTATTTTATAATCATGGCTAAGAGAAAAAAAATTTTTACTCTAAAATTCAGAGTTTATAACTCATTTGGAAAATATATATAGGATGTATCATTGTTTTACAATAGATATTAATAAAACGCAGATTTATGCGATGTACTTCTTGTTATACAATCTGTATACAAGCATCTATTTATTTAGTGCCTAGAAAAATTAACATTTAGTAGTAATAGTTTGTTATTGAACCCGATTTTCTCTGATCTATCTTTGTTGCTAAATTTAATGGATTTTTTCCCATTTTAAATAATTGAATTTAATAAGATGTTGTTGTATTAAAAATTAATAGTTTCTGAAAATTGCTGTATATTTATAAACTTTTTTTCTCTATTTATTCTTCTCTCAAAATGATTCAATTTATTATTTTAGGTCCATACCTCAGAGTGATATTGAGCCATTCCAGATCATGCCACCATCTATTAAGTTAATGTAAAATTGAAGACTTGACATTTTAATTCTTACAAATAATGAAACTTAAGTGGGTGATATTTACACATTTCCTATTTTCATGTTACATTTGTGATGTAAAAGTATATTTTGAGATGGCTGTCTTGTAATTTATATGCAAAAACACCCCCGTGTTCATATAATTTTATTTTCTATAACAATTCTTGATTAATTTGAGGGTGGCAATATTGTTAACAGAAATAAAGGGATAGTAATGAATTCATTTAAGATAATATGAAATTACATTTGGTATTTTCTTCAACATAAAAATTGCAGAGTTATAATTCTAAACTATCCAGAAAAATTTCATGCATTTTTCAAAATGTTTGTGTGTATATATATATAGCATTCATGACTTTTTTTATGCATTGAGAATGTATTTTTATTTAATAAATGCCAAATGAAAGTTGTTACATTGTCTGAAGATATATACATTTAATTACAGCTTGAAATTATTTTATTAAAAATATTGGCTATTTCTAAATACAATATGGAAGATCAAGTTGTCAAGAACATTGTTAAGATTCTGTATAAAGCACTATTTGTTTTTTACAAATTTATAAAAAAATCTTGTATACATTTTTTGATTTGTTTTAATTAAAATGCTTAAGCTATGTTTCTAAGTATTTGTTCTTTACTCCATTCTTTTTACACAATGAACTTTAAGTAGAAAAAGTCACGAGTAAGTTTATGTGGAAGCTCGTGATTTCACATTTGTACTTCAATATGAAATAAAAATATGGTCAAGAAACGATACAATTCTTGTCATCATGTTTCCGTCGTCTTCGAAGACTTTTGCCTCCTGAAGATTGCAGATTTCCAGATCTCTGTCTGGCCACTGCTAATGTATCATTACTGACATAAGATATTCGTACACCTCCATATGCCCGCCTTGGAGGTAACTCATACGGATCCTCGTCATCGGAACTGGAACTTGAGCATGTACTACATCTATCATCCTCATATCTGGAAGTCGATGCTTGAGCAGTTGACATTTTTTGAAAACTAGATTCCAGTTCTGATCGATCTCCATAGCTCCTGCTCCTTAAAACAGCAGAATTTCTTTTGTGGTGATGTTGGGGTAATTGTTGACTCTTGGTGAAAGTATCTTCACTTCCAGCACAAGAGGAGGAAGAGGATCTTTCAACTTTTTGAGACAGTGTCCTTTGTTCTTCGTCATCACTGGAAGGCGGCAGGTTTGCAGTAGATGGGCTGAAACGAACAATTAGTTTCTTTGACGAAACTGCCCCACTGCTGCTGCTGTTCAAGTCTGTTTTGGTTGGTGTTTCTGGAGGTGTTGCAGATCCTGTGTCTCTGGTGAGATCTGGCATGGAAAAGTGAGCGGTTGTGCGGCGATGATGGTAACGACTGTGGTCCTTTCTCTGCTCTTCAATTTCTTCAACCACCTGTAATAATAATGGCTGACATAAATATATGTATTTAAATTTTGTTGTTATGAAACATATATAATAATTGAAGATTTTTCAACAAATTTTACATTCTAAATATGCATATATACATCAAACACCTGGTTAAAGTTTTATAAGCAATTTATATCTGGATAAAACATTTAAGATTTTTATTAGTAACTGATCATATCAATTGAGATAGCACATACCTGGACAAAAACTTGAGGTGATTTTGACATTAAAGCATCTATGGTGAGATCGGACATATTGATGGGTTCCCGTGAACGTCCAAGCATTGGTGACTTTTCTTTCTCAATTAATGACTTGTTTTCTGTATTATCTCTAAATGGAAGAAAAAGGATATTAATGAAGAATAAAGGCAACTTTATAACTAAAATAAAGCAACTTACAAAGTCAGAAATGTACTATTTATATAAATAATATTTCTAATTAGAAAACCAATTTTTATGCAAGTCATCAAATATTGATATTATTAGTTTATATATACTATTCCTGAATTTATTTTTTTCTTAATTAAAAAATATGGTGATTTTCATACAAATAATATTTTGTTTTAAGACATAAGCAAGATGCATTAATAAATTTATTTTTAATGCAGTTAACATAAATATATATATAAAATAATGCAATTTATCAAGTGAAGTTTAGAGAGAGGAAAAAAATTAGGTATTGCAAAAATACTTCCTTCAGCAAGATGACATTTGAATTAGCTAATTTTATAAGCAAAAATATTTTTTTTTCATTCCACATAAGCAATGATTTCATAGACCACTAAATAAAAAAGCATTAAAAACGATTTCATCTGAAACTACAAAGAATAATTTTATTTCAGAGATGTCACAATGACCTACTTGTTTAAGGAACTGTTGCTTTTATTCTCCACGCCTTGTACATTGGGCATCACGAAAGGATCTTTCGATGGGGCATTCCGATAGGGAACGAGAGGACTCCGAGGAACAAGCGGGCTGGATGTACGGTTGTCACTTCCGTAATTGTTTTGGGACGGTTTGTTTCGTTTATTATTGCTACTTTGGTCACCAACTAGATAGGAAAAAAAATGCAAGAACTATTAGGAAAGTTGTAATTGGCATTGAAAAAGAAATATAACCTATTCATTTGATTGTTATTTAGTAATATAATATAAGAAAATGATGCAATGCACTTATTATTTTAGTATAGAATGTAACTGGTTTGATTAAATAATGTCAAGATGATAAAAAGCTTTTCAGAACTGTCAACTTTTAAATATTTTGAAAAAAAAATCCAATCCACTTAATTTTAAAATAATGTTTCATAAAATGTAATGATTTAAGTTGTACATGGTCCTATAAAAATACGGTTTCAAGACTATTGTATTTGTTGCAAAAATTTAAGAACAAACTAATGCAATCAATGATAATAAAATCTGCAATTTCAATGTGGTCCACAATTTGCAGATTTTAATGGGATACCATTATCACCTCAGTCAGTAAAACTAGGGAGATCCCATTCCTAATGAATTACATATATAAGTAAAAATGCAAAATACAAGGGACCTTTTTGCATTACATTGCCTGTGGCTGTATAGTGCTTTGTTACAATGCGTTTTGTAAGATATCTGACTATTTACCTTAATATAATTAACCTGCATTACAAAATTTTTAAAACAAGCAGCAAAATATTAAATATTTTTGGTTTGGAAATTTCTGCACAATTTATTTTTAAAAGATGAGTGACGATTACCTTTGCTGCAGTGGACGGAACAGTATATGAGACCTTTCCTGGGCAGGAAGGGTCTGCCGAGCAGGGACAGGTGGCACGCATGGCACCTGAAGCAGTTCTCGGTGGCGTGCCAGTGCTGCCCCTCGTGGGACATCTGCCCCTGGTCCACTCCGATGGGATCGCCGCAGGAGTCGCAGTACTCGGCGAAGGTGGCGTCGAAGCAGTGCAGGCAGAAGGGCCGGCCGTCCCTCATCACGTACCGCTCGCCGCCCAGCTGCCGGTCGCACTCGAAGCAGCAGAAGTGCCGCATGTGCCAGGCTCGCCCCTCGGCTTCGGTGCACTCGTCGGCGAAGATGATCTGAAAAAGAATGAACATTTATAAAGTAACAACAAACAGGGGTAAATGATGATAGTGGCTCTTCGAATGAAGAAGTTCCGGAATATATGACATCACAAGAAGGTATTAAATGTGCCGTTTAAAAGCCTTCTCAGATGGGCTTGTTTCGTTATCTTCAACATGAAGGGATATCTCAAATAAGGAATTCACCACTGAACGCACATCCATTTATACTCTGCAGCTCAATTACATGAAGCATTCTATCATTCATTTCGTGGGAATCAATAAAGACAGTGCGGACTATGGTTATATGACTCATCTACAGAACAAACAAGTTTGTCGCAGTGTGGGTAACGACTTAGACCCCGAATTTAGCTTAGGGGTACATGCTAAACCAACTGGCAACTCAATATAAATAAAAGACCAAACATTTTAAGAGGAATATCTTAATTACTTTATTTTTAACGGAATACTGAGCCGATTTGGCATGAAATTCTGTACATGGCCATTAAACATTTAAGTCCCGTCCACATTATGAATGTTTGAGTTGAGAGCATTGCTAGCGAGTTTTGTCTTAACAGTATGAACGAAAAACACTCAACACGTGAAAACATTTGTCAACTCTTAGAAAGCAAAATTTCCATTTCAGATAAGAGGCAGTCATGCATCTAAGAACTTAACGACGATTAGGGTGTCGCTGTTAATGGGTTTGTTTTTCCAAGGAAAATACCTTTCATCAACGGCGTTCGCGATTCACGCATTCAAATGTGGACGCGGTTTAAGAAGAATATTTCGATTGAGTCGGGGACAAAAGTTTAGATTAAATAAAAAGTCAAATGAATTTTGACTCTATGAAAGTGACTCTTTTGATTCTATTTTGTATTAATTTCTATATGGAGTAGCATGAGCATTTATAAAATTACAAAATCGCTCAATTTTGAAAAATGTTAAAGAAGCTTTGTAAATTATTATTTTATAATTATTTTGTCTTTCTGAAAGATTAAACAAGAACACACTTTCTCTACAGTGAAACACATGCATTTATTTTGTTTTTACAATTTTTTTTTTAACAATACTGACAATAATAATGCATATCTTTTTTATTTTTAAAACATCCAGTAGCCATTTCTACATATTGTTTTATATATTTCATATATAAAATTCCGGCAAAAGCAGAAAATATTCTAATAAGAAATAAATACAATTTAATTAATGGAAAAATGGATCTGAACACTTAAAATGCATATTTAGCATACGAAAAAGAATTGAAACACGTCATTGAAAACGGAAAAGAAATAATGTTACTAAGTTATGAAAAATATTTAAATAGTCGTCTTCATTTGAAAGATAAATCAGTACATATTTAGAAATAACAATCACTTTCAGACGGAAGGAACTCATTTATATTCAGTACACATATTCCTACAATCACTTGTCTTTTTTTAAATTTTATACAAGACATGAAAAGAATTCAGTGAAATTATTTTTTCGTTTAAAATTCTTAGAAGAATAAAAATCCATCATTTGAAGTGTTTTTGCTTCCCCCTTTTCTTTATTCGTTTTTTTTTTTTTTCGCCCGTCAAAATTGTTAATTTGTTACATTTGTAATATTTTCTTTTTGTTTTGTTTCATTACAAAAAGGAGAAAGAAAAAAGAAACATTGCAAAATTAGTTTAAGCCATCTTTAAAAAATGAAATCGTTTCCTTATTTAAATAAACGTATTTTTCTTTCGTATTTTCAATCCATATCTGGCAACTTTTTTGAACATCTATAAAATGTTCACACATTTACTTCCTTTTATTTTTGAAATATCGATATGACAGTGGTTAATTAATGAAATTTAATATTTTCGAGAGCTCCTTATCCTTTTTTTCTTCAAGCTTTTAAATTTTACCTTGATTATTTTAATGTAAATTAATTTTTTCTTCCAAATCGCAATAGGGGCCGTTAGAATTCGGCAACTTTTCTGTGGCGCCAACTGGTGATAAGTCGCCAATTGGGCGAAAAGATTTTTGACGCCAAATCGCAACGGCCCCTATTCTACGATTTTAACGTTTTTTAACTCAAAGCTTAAGTATTCAGAATATTATAATTGATTGTACTAAAATGTTATAACTAATTACAGATGTTCAGTTTATTACTGCAAAAATATTTTAAACAATGTCCTTAGCCATCAATGAAATGGGAAATTTGTTTTCTCGTCTGATGTAAAGTCAAAAACTTCATCAGTTATTATTTGATTTTGTTTTTACTTTCGATTTGATTTAAAAAAAAAAAAATCGGTTAAAAAAATGCATTCTTTTAAAAAATTAAAAATTTTCAAATCTGGAATTCCTTACGATTCAGTTACTATTTATTAATAATTTTGATCTTCATAAGAATTCAAGTTTGTGTTTAAGTTTGTTGTGTTCAAATTTTAACGCCCCCTGGCGGATCACGCCCTACAGTTTGAGAACTACTTCTATATGACAAGTTTGCATTTGTTGATTTAATTTAAATCGTAATTATATATAGATATATGTTTGTATTTCAAGGTCAAATAGTGAAAGTAATTCAAATTCAAGGTCAACTTTAAGATTCCGTAAAAATTGACAACAAGCATTTGGACATTAAAAGGAAATATTCCAAAAATTCAAATTCGAAAATTTAGCAGAACGCGATCGTTCATTAGCGACGAAAAAACATTCCATTCTTCGAAAAAAAAAAAATATCCGATTAATAATTGGTACCTTTAAGAAAGATACGCAACGATTGCAAGGTATGGCCGTTTAACACAGACGAGGATTATGATAATGAAGTCTTATGACAGAAGAGATAAAGGAGGGCAAGCACGAAGTACAACATTCGATAGCCAAACAAGATATAAAAGACATGAATAAATATCACATAATGGCAAAGCAAGGGGCAGGCTCATAATAAATTGCCATTCGAACCTACCTCCATGTTTTCCAGCATTAAAAAAGAAAAAAAAAAAACCACTTTATTATTTTTGGACTTAATAGAATAAATTATTTTTATTAACGTGACTTCATTTGAATTTCAGACTCGGTGAATACATATTGCATTGCAATAAATTAATTTTCCAATGCAGGTAATTTATTAAGTTCGCGTGCCATTAGAAAGGTGAGAACTTTTGAGTTTTAATATAATTGAATTAATTTGTCTAAAAAAATAATGCTCTATGTAACGGTGATAATGATAATAGTTCTTCTTTCCAAAAGTGATTAATAGTTACCCTTTTTATTATCTCTCTGTACAATCTTTTGTGATTTGTATGTATCGCATGTTATCTATCAGAAGATGGTTACCATATATTATCAATTTAGTATCTTGTAATGTGAAATGCTTTACTGAAGTCAAGCGAAATTTCCATATGTGTAGAAATGAGAAGCATTTTAACCATATACCTTTACATCAGCATCAAAAATAATCAGATCCAAAATAAACAATTCTCAAAATATGTCTTTAAAATTCTATATTTCATTCTTTTTTAATGATTTATGATATATTCTAAAATAATATTTCCATATTAATAATTAATCCACAGCAATTAACATTTAAATAACTTAATCGTTTTTAAATCAGTTATTAACTGGGATAATTTTATTATTGATAAACTTTATATAAAAACTTATTCATTTAAATAATTATTATATTTTTTTATACATTCAGAATGGTATTCATTTATTAAATTGAGAAACTATGTACGTTACACATTAATTACTTGAAAAGTCTTCGTGGTAGATTAAAGGACATAATTAAGGATAATGGGCTAATGTAATTCACTTCAAAGGTTAGGTAATAAAATAATTGATAGACTAATATAGGTGGATTAGTACATAATCTGATAAATATTTAAAAATCCAAACTAATGTATTTTTTCCAATTATATTAATCGGAAAATTTAGTTTTGGATGTAAATGCATCAGTTAACATAAGTACCACAACTTGTTAAGATAATTACTTTTTCTTTGATCCTTTTAATAATTAAGGATAATGGGCTAACGTAATTCACTTGAAAGGCTAGGTAATAAAATAATGGATAGACTAATGTAGGTGGACTAGTACGTAATCCAAGAAATATTTAATAATCCAAACTAACTTATTTTTAAAATTATATAAATCAGAAAATTTAGTTTTGGATGTAAATGCATTAGTTATCATAAGTACCACAACTTGTTAAGATAATTACTTTTTTTTTTTTTATCATTTTAAAACGTAAAATGGGAAAATGTAATTGAAGTAAGCTGAAATGTTATTTCTTTAATGTGTTTCTTTTTATATTTTCGAATAAAATAAAATGAAGTAATTGGTGAATTTAATCAAGCATAATGGATAAAAGTTGTAATACAATTTACACTAGGGCAGCAATTATAGCATGCATTTCTATCTAAGTAACTTTGAATAATTTTAAAATTATTCTGCTACAAGATATTTGGAGTCGTTGCTGAGTAGTTCCGGGTGGTTTAAAAAAAGTAACAGCCACACACTTTTATCTTGAAGTTGCAGGTGCGTTTTCGTCTGGTCAATGTCCACTGAAATATTACGCCACACATTTTTTAATATTAAAATAAAAGAGGAAGATAATAAAATAAAATAAAAAGGAATAAAAATAAAAAGACATAAAGGCCCACCATTAGGTGGGGCTTGCAATAATGGCACTTCAAAGAGGACGAATAAGGAGAAAACAACGTATTATAATATGTTGAGAACAGTACGCGGTCTTTTTCTGTTTTTAAACTAAGAAATGTCATACTTAGGAGATTTTAAAACCTAATTGCAGAAGAGAGGAAGATTATTGCAGAAATTTTAAGTATAAATTGGTGAATGTTGGCATTAAGTTTCTTTTAATCCAAGAGAAGGTGCATCTTCAATTGTAACGTTAAAAATCGCGTGGGTGGTGGTGGAAGTAGTGAAAAAAGGTGTGGAGGGAGAGTGAACGAGTGAGTCATCTAAATCATTTCCTTCTATTTTATGTATTATATAATATTAAATACCATTTGCTTGCTCGTAGTAGTAGTTAATTATCGAGAGATCTTTTAAAGAGTAGTCTGGATTAATTTTTGCTGGTTTGACTGCGATAATTTTTTTTCATCTTATTTATTTTCACTTCCAGTTTGTTTTCCCCTTGCATCCCGTCCCATTTACATTTTCGCTCCGCTAATTTACATTTGTTCGTCATTTATAATCAAATGACGCAGAAAAATCAGACAGAATGCTCTAGTGGGGCGGATGAGGGAGAAAAACTAATTTATATGCCATGAATGAATGGAGTTTCAAGGTCATTGTCAAAAAGCGGTACGGTAAGATACAACGGTTCTTAATAAGTACATTTTCTACAATAATTCATTTAGTAATAAGTATAGGGAGTGACTCAGTGCCATGTGAGTTTTATTCCGGGTTTAACAATACAGCCTGATAGAGATCAAAACTGTTTCAAATTATTTTTCTCCATTTGGAACTAGTAAGAGCGACAGTTTTCAGTCGATTGAATACTATAATTTTAAAATCAACGTCGATTGAATACTAATCTTCAACCTGTTTTCAATATCGTGTAATTATTATTATTATTTTTAACAAGGTTGGTACTGATATGTTTATGAATGAATTCAATCCACCTCATACGATGTACTTTTAAACAATTACGACATTAAGTTTAGCAATGCAAATATAATAATTAACTCTGGTTTAAAGAATATTATCTTAACGGAGATCTGTCTCAATTAAGGTATTCTTTTTGCGCCAACAAGTGACATGTACGGAATGGCAAGAAGGAAACATGTAATATAAAAAAATTTTAAAGTCAATTTCAACTTTTTTTCATTATATCGCAGAAAAGTCCTTTACAAATAATTTTCATTCATTTTTTTAAGTTTATCTGGCGCCATCTATTGGTAGATATATGCAACATAAATCTAAAAAAATACATTTAATTAACCTTTTTGCACTCGAGGGCTCCTCTACGGATACAATGCAAATAACAATATAAAAAATGAGTTTTTAATGCGTATATCAAACTTACATGTGAATGTGATCTTAGGAAAATAATAAATAATTTAATAATGAAATAATTTAAATGACTCCGCTCCGGAGCTCTCGAATGCAAAGGGTTAATTAAATTTAATTACTGAATTAATATATGAAAAAATGTATTAACATCCAGTCATCCACTACAAGTTCAAAAAAAAAAAATGTATTTGAACTTGAGTGGATGGATAAAAAGTGTTTTATGAACGATTGAAAATTTGAACAAGATATATATAGAGAGAGTGTGAGCTAATAGAAGAAATTGAAAAATTCGGTGGCGACGATCAGACGTGGCAAGTATGCAGAGATCTCACCTCATCGCATGCCGCGCAGCGGGGCTTGAGGACTCGGCGTGGTGCCTGCCGCAGTAGAGCTTGCCATCCTTGAAGAAGTAGATCAGATCCACCAGCAGCTCCTTGCACACGCAGCAAGTGAAGCAGGCGGGGTGCCAGCAAGAGGTGGGACCAGCTCTGGAGGCGAAAACAGCCATATCACCACGGGATATGGATTCTTCGCACTGCAAGAAAAACATCAAAGGAAGGGTTGTTAGGTTCGTGTCGGGAATAATCAGGGAACGGTTTCAAGTACGAATTAAACACCGATCATCACACATGAGAGACAATGCGGTCTTTCATAACAGCAGCTTTCACGTGTTTGCTACGATAATTCGCAACGGTTGTCCGTCTCAAGTTTCGGTATAAAAGATGGTGGCTTAGCAAAGATTTGAGTGTCGTGCATCACTTTATTTATTTGTAATCGTAAGTGTTAAAAAATTGTTAAAAGTCGTAAATGTTACGACTTTGTAGTGTGTGTCTCTTAGGAACAAATAAAGTTGTAAGTATATTTAGAGGAACGGAAATAATATTGTAAAGTAGCAAGCAGATAATTGTAGCAAAACAACCAGATGAATTATATACAGAAAAATGAGTGTGGGTAAAATCTAATTGACGTTTGCTTGAATTTTTACTTAATGTAGTAAAAAAATCCTTTTTAGTTAGTAAAAAAAATAATTAAAATAAAGTTGATTAAGACTACTGAATAGCAGGCTTTTTTGCCTACATTCGTATTAGTTTCAAAATTTTCACCTTTTGATTTAAATTAAAAATTACTTTTAAATAAAATCAATCGAAGAACTTTTCATATTGTTTACAATATATTTGTACATTACGAACTGTATATACATGAAAAGTAAAAGCTTAAATATGGATTACATACTAAATACTACAACATTTAAGTATCTAGAAATCTAAAACGTTTGAATAAACAAATTCAAATGGATATGGAATAATATATATATATTTTGACTCAAGAAAACTTGCATTATCACAAAGAAAGAGCAGCTCAGACAATAAGTATTAAGCAAGAAATCAACGGTTGTCATAAAAAAACCCCTGAATAACGGTCAAGTTAATTATCACCGTTTGGCGATCGCAGTTTTGGCGTAAAAATAGCGATTTGGCGACCAACATATACTTCTGTAGAATGTTCTAAAACTAAAGATAGTCAAACCTTATGCAAGAATCTAAACTAATTTTTTTACAAAAGAATTTATAAAATTAGAATTAAATGAATGAACGGAGAATTCAACGTTTAGAATTTTACACCATTTTAATAATTATAAAAACAATAATAATAATAATAATAACTAAAATAATTTATCTAACAATATCTCCTTTTGCAGTCTTTCAATAAATAAAAACTTCACAATGTAATAATTAGGCAGAAGCGCTATTGAACAAATATCGAATATCTGAAATCATTTTTCTTCCTGGATAAACTCGGATTTGTCGATCGCCTCGAAGCAACATCGATGTTAACCGGCTTTGAAAAATTAAAATTCTGATGTCGAAGCGTAAAACATCGATGTTACCCGGATTTGGAAAATTGGAATTCCGGAACATTATATATATATCGCCCAGGTTCAGTGCACACTACAGAGATTTATATGTTTGCATATTTAATACAACTTCAAGTGAGTTTTTCAAAAGTTATTCAAAACGAAGTATATTGTACTGTTTTCCAATGTTGGTCATTATCCAAAACTATTTGCCAATTCAAGGGCAGATATGTAACAAATTCAGCAATACTCATCCATTACCGGAAATCTGCTACACTGTACTGAAATTTTATCAACACAATTCGGGAATGAACAATTCTAAAGTGTCTTGGGATGTACGCGAATTCCTCTCCTTTCTCTTTTTTTTTTTTTTTTGTTAACGAAAGGATCTTATGGTCTAAGGATTCGTTGTGTCTATGCCCGGTTCGGCATAATTAATCAGTTTTCAAATTAAGTTCCTATAATTCGGAAGATCAAGCGTAATTCACAAGGCGACTTCGATCCACAAAATATATCATAAAATTAATTAGTTAATTAATTCTTAGTTTAACTTACCAAGCAAATAAAAAAGAACTCGAAACATCTTCCAAAATATTAAATGGCACGAAAAGACATTTTTTTTTTTTTTTTGTAAATTCGTATATTAATGTATGTGAAAAAAATTTGAATATTAAAAAATAATACAATGCAGTAAAAAGATTAATCTACATTTATCTTCTAATTCATTTAAGAGAATGGCAATATAAATTGATTATTTTATCCCGTAATATTTTCTAAAAAATAGATAAGTTTTCAATTGGAAAATAAAATTAGATCAATAATAAACGAATTTAACTAGTAATAAAATTAATTTTATTTAATGATTCTTATACAGATTGTTTAGAAGAGGTAAAAAATAATGATGAATTTATTTATTATATTATTGCTTATTTATTTATTTTGGCATTTAATTTTTTTTTAGCATTGGTTATGTAATGTAATGTGATTTTATTTTAATGTTAAGTGAAATAAAAATATCAGTTAATAAATATTTATCAAAACGTAATGAATATTTACGTGAAAAATTGTAAAATGAATTCTATAACAAGTCCATTTCTAATACAAATATTACAAATGACACCAATAAAATGTAAGTTTTCCCATTAAAAAAACATTTAAATATGTGGGTTTTTTTTAATGAATTATAACTATGCTTTAATTTCTTAAACATATTTTTCATTTGTTTATAAATAGGAATACATTTATACATAATTTCCTTAACTTTTTTTTTTTCCGCTTACTATTAACATTCAACTTTTTTTACTTCATTTTAGGTCAAAACAATTATTATTAGTTTATCATATAGTAGTGGATTTCGAAAAATCGTTTTCAAAGCTATAATAAGGTTATTGAAAAGTGTCATTTCCCTCCTTAAAACTAAAAATAAATATCTGCTATTTATAATAAAACGCTAAAATTTAATTTTTACCGCTAACTTGATATTACCAACGAATTCTGGAAGTGTTGACAATGAAATAAAACAATTCACCATAGTATTTATTAATATTATTATTATTTTTTTTAGTTTCTTTTTTCCTAAAGAAATGATATGGTCGTTTGTCTTTGAATCCAAATCAAATTAAACAAACATATTATTTTTTTCCTTCTTATATTAGTATTTTTTCAATACATATTTAATACTTTTACAAATCCTTCCAGTTTGGTTTCTAAAATTCACTGATCTGCTGACAGCTTACTAATGCTGACACATGGTATTTTTTTTTCGGTATGTTATCACCATTCTTTAATACATTACAGCTTTCACAAATATCGAAGACAATCAGAAACTGCTTCTGTAAAATGTATCGATTGGTATGGATTTTCGGTATATGTGTCAACTTCTCAAAACATGAACGGTATTTAATTCAATCCATCTCTAGGGATGATAATACGGCATTTGTCCATTTACATTACGTCTTATTCAAACTGTACATTTGGTATTGGAAAAAATCTGGACAGGAGTGTTTATGGACTCAATGAAATTTTCTGCACTATATGCCATATTTTCCGAAACTGCGCGTTAAACAAAACAGATCTTTTCCTCCCTACATTTTTCCAAGCAAAAAATTATCGACGTAATTTTTAATTTATGTATAAGGAGGCGGCAATCCAAGCTATGTCCCCGAGATATTGGGTGGCCTGATGGCCAATTGACTAGCGCGAGGATGGCTTAGGCATGGATGTTTGTTGGTGGTTCGAATCAAGTTAAAATGTATGTCCCGGTCTAGCCCAAAGTAGGCACAAAATGACCGTAGAGCGACAAACCAAATCAAACTGAGATGTCGGAATACACAGAACAAAAAATAAGCATGCTTTGCAAAAAGGGTCATACGGTCTGTTCCGCATGGTATGTTTAATGTATTGCTCTGTACGTTGTTTACAGAAAATATGCTTTAAGTTTGGTTTGGTTTGTCTCTCTCCGGTCATTTTTTGCACGCATCAGGCTAAAAACTATATCGGGACCTACAGTTTTACGCGGATTCCGAACCACTCACAAACAGCCATGCCAGCGCAAATCTTCGAATCAAAAACCTATGGTATCAAAGGCAAGCGCTAGCCAACTGGCCAATATGTTGTAGGAATTGTATATATTAAAGTTTTATTTACTTTAGACTACATTTTTGAAAAAGACAGATTTTTAAATGGGTAACATGAAAATTTCGGTATGCAATCGCCCTTGGATCCAAATTTAGTTTCTCAGGAACTAATGAAGTCAAAAACTTCCTGCAGAATTTCCCACATCTCTAATGGTGGGAAAAAAAGAAAAATTTTTTCACTTCGAAAAAAAAAAAAATCTTGAGTATTTCAAAATTTTCATTTTATTTTTGTAGAATAAAATAAAATGAATAATAACAAACTCTGACTACAAATCAGTGCAAACATGAGCAATTAAAAAAAAAAAAGATCCATAAAAGAAATTCGGAAATATGCAATAATTTAAAGCAGATGTCAAATCGAAAATCAATCATTATTAACGCTACACCATTGATTAGAACCTCAAAAAAATCTGGCACATTCATGAAATTTTAGTGTATATTCAACAGAATCATGCAGGCACAGTTATTAAAAAATTACAAAATACACACCTCTACCTGTGGAGAATGGAACATCGTGACCGATTCACACAAACACCAACATTTGAATCCAGTCTTCCCCCGAAACGCGTGGGATGCCAGGACCCCCTTCCGGGGTATGATGTCATCCCAGACCCCTTTAGATTAATCCAACCCCCTGGATCCATTTTTCACTCTCTCCCCTCTCTCGAAATGCCCGGTTTTGACTTCCACATTGTTCCCGATTATCGATTCACCTCAGGGGGACTCAGTATCACAAGGCCTCAGGAATTCGGATTGGGGACCACTTTGCAAGTGTATGTTTGAATACGCAAAACTATGTTCATGGATGCTACGCTAATGCTATTTCCGCAATGTTAAAAAGCGTTTTAATATACAGTCAATACCTTTTTTTTTCCCCCATGTAAGGTCCCCAAAACGTTCTGTGTTATACGAACTCGTGTTAAATGAAACAAAAGCAAGTAAAAAAAAAAAAAAAAAAAAAAAAAAATAAATAAATAAATATATATATATATATATATATAATAATAATTTTAAAGTCAATTCCTACTTTTTTTTTCACTATATCTTTCCAGTCCTTTATAAATAATTTTCATTCATTTTTAAGTTTATCTGGCGCCAACTATTGGTAGATAGATATATGCAACCTTAAATCTAAAAAAACTAAAATTAATTAATTAAATTTAATTACTGAATTATTATTTGGAAAAACTGCATTAATATCCAGTGTCATCCACTACAAGTTCAAAAAAAAAAAAAAAAAAAAAAAAAAAAAAAAAAAAAATGATAATGTGTCGAGTGGATGAATAAAAAGTACTTTATGAACGATTGAAAATTTGGACAAGATATATATAGGGAGAGTGTGAGCTCATAGAAGGAATTGAAATAACACAAATATAGGGTTAGGTTTAAAAAATACATATATAATATGTAATATTTTTAAAAACTAAAAAGAAATATATAAAATAATGGCTCTAAAGATAAGGCTTGCCATTGAAAACATATGGGTAGATGTTCATAAAAATTAATTCTCAAAATAATTTATAACAATTAACTATCTTCAGAGTTAAAGTAGTTTTTACTGATAAATAGTCATTTGATGCTAGAGTAGATAAAGTCATGGTTTTAATTAGTAAAAGTAATTTTATTTTTTAGAAGAAAAAATTGTAAATTGTTTTTTGGCTTTAAATATAAAGCGGCTACCCTGTAATTCTGCTTCAATAGAAATAATTTGTATAAAGTTGTTGTTGTCGTATCCCCCGAACAATACAAGGGAATCAAATATCGTGGTGCTCCCGAATAATATTGGCTATGTTGACAGCCATCTCGGAGTACAAATGCTCTTCCGAGGGATGATCCAGACAATGCACGGCGGCTGCAACAGCAAGGCAATGAAAGACATGATGAGGAGTGAGCTCGATATCAGTGTTAAGAATCACACACAAGTTGCCACATTTCACGTATTTTTTAACGCCATCAGCAGAAACTTTCATATTTTTGTGGTGCTTCATCCTTAATCTTGTGAATGTAGTAGCTGTTTTTTTGTCGACATTTAGTTCTGTAATTTGGTATCTAGTTTTAATTCTTAAAAGGAATTATAAGTTTGGATTTTGCCAAGGCATTTGCATCTGCAAGGGAAGTATGAATGGCAGTGTGATCCGGATTTCTGGCATTCTTTGCCAAAGAATCTGCAATTTCATTCAATTTCAAATCCACATGAGCTGGCATTCATAATTTGTATAATGATATATTCCAATAAAAATATCTGCTTTAAATAACAAGACAGTCATATATCAAAATACCAAATTGATTATTACGAAAGACCCTGAGCAAATAAAAACAAATGAAGATTAATTTTAAATGAATTTTGATTTCATGGCAAGTGGCTTCTTCTTTTTACTTTTAAAATGAAAAACAAGGCTTTTTAACTTAATGCCAATATCACTCTCTGATAGTTTTTATGATAAGTTAAATAGTAAATTTAACTATTTTTAACATGAAAATGAGGTCAGAATAAAACATGCCTAAATAAAAGCAAGATCTGCCAGTAGGTTTCGGCCCGCCATGAGGCTGTTGCCAATGAAGAGGAAGAAGACCTACAAGCAAGAATTCGAAACACACTAAAAATGCAATTTTCCTACACTTCCATACTTTCTACAATAAAAAAACATCAATTTTAATTTTCTAGTTTCTTTTGTGAATTCCAGCTTCAGCTTTACCTCCCACTTTTGACAATTGATGATAGAAATCAATCATTCATGGAAGACAGATCGCATCCTGTAAGGCAGACTCGTAAGTTAATTCCAGGAATAAGAGCTCAGTATATAACTTGGTAAGTTTCCACCTCCTCCTTTTTTTTATAAATTAATAGTATATCACTCTGTTTTCCGCTTCATCAAATTTACAGTGCAGAAATATTTTGAAATTTATTCCTCACCAGGGTTTTTTTTTTTTCTTTTTAATTTTTATTTTAATACTTCACGTTAGGTTAGCATAGCATGCCTTCAAAAAAAACACACACGGAATGGAACGAAAAATAATTGATTATCTAGTGACTTTAGTCAGTGATTTTAAAATAACAAATGCTTTACTCCAAATAACACACATAACCTTATCACATACAATCGTTCAATTTAAAAAAAGTAGTTCAAACAGTTGTAAAAATTAATGTAACTGCTAAGTGGCTAAAATAGACGTTATGACTAAAATAGACGAAAAAGTTCATAACTCAGAATATGCATTATATCATACAAGCGACGTGCGTTAAGCTCCTTCATTGCATACAGCAGCCCTGTATGCACATTGCTAATTCCACGTCTATAATAACCATCCACATTGTTAATCCCACGCCGTGTAATAACCATCCTAATATCGCTGCATCAGTATGCGAAATGAACATTTTCTGTGAGAACCTCAGGAATTCTCGAGTCCGTGCAACACCATTTATGCGTCAGGAAAGTATTTCCAACTCATCACTACTGTATTTAATTTGAAGTCGTCTAGGTGTACTCCATCTTTCTTAAAAGTGTGTAAACCTTTTACTGGGAGACAGTATATTATAGATAAATCTTTACAAAACAGCGAAACGTTTAAATAAAGATGTATTCATTTGCAGCTATGAATAGTATCTATCATAGTACATGAATTTTATTACGATGGATAAATAGCTACAAGAGAGTGGCTCCAGGTTGTCCACTAGATAGTTTACAGATAGTTTTACAGTCCCATCGTAAATCCCCAATTAGATTTAACGGCCCATGGAGATCTACCATGCCGGGGGTTATCTATGACCAACGTCGTAGATCTATTGAATATGATTTTTCCGGCAAAAAGGAATAAAAAGACTCTCTTGAACAAAGAAGCGGCACAACTTAGGACGAAAACTTGAGTAGAACTGTAAAAGAGAGAATTATGATAGAATTAAGGTGGTACAGAAGTGTATGTACCTGTGTGTACATAATATGCATTCGAGATGATGCAAAAACGAACAGCCTGTTCTTCTTTTTTAAATTCCTCTAGTTACCATATACATTTTGCACCACCACATCTATAACATACTATTTAAAAAGGCGTTTGCATATCAACATGTTAAAAATAAGATTTTGGATTGCCTGAAAGCGTTTATAGTGCCTGTAGAGAGGACGAAGAAAGTGTTAGGTAATATTCTTGGTCAATTTAACTATTATTTCAATAAAATTTCTCAAATTAAAGTTTCGTCTTATGAAACCTAATCACGTTTTTAATAAGCCGTTTCTTTTGTTTTAAATAACACATTTTTTTTTTTTTAAGGAAATTAATGGCAGTGTCCAAACTGAATATTTAAATGGTCAAGCTTTCAAAAAATCTGAGACAAATTTAAGAAGTGCAGGAGAATATTTATGCAACTAAAATCTCGATAAATCAAGGGAATAAACAAAGTATATGCTTCTGTGGCAGGTAGTGCTGCACTTTTTTTAAAGATGGAAGTAAAAACAAAAATGTCTTACATTCTGACAGGGCTGTGGCTCTGTGAGCTGTTTGACATTGGCCCCTTCCCAGGCTTCTTTTTTTCCTCTGCTGCGAGAAAAGACGGAGTTCCTTCTTTTCGTCTTCGTGCAGAGCGTTGCAGTAGCGGGCTTCATTGTCGTGAGGTGGCAGTGATGCAGGAGTTGCTTGATGCGGTATCACTTCTCACCAACGCTGCTCACATACGGCACTTTGTCTTCAGCATAACCACTGAAATACAGAGATGGACCTGCGAAAATGAAAATAAAAGGTAAGATAATTTTACCAAAATGATATACTTATTATTAATGCTATCTTATGCATAAGCCAATGGTACAAACTTTACACGTAAGTTAAGTATTTAGAGCAGAGGTCTTTCAAGTTATCAATCTGCAACACATTTATAACATTGGAAAGAAAGGGTAACATAAAATGTTCCTGCGATGTATTTTAATTTCATTAATTATTTAATATGGTTGCCTCACGGAAGAGTGACTGGCGCTCTGGCGTCACAGGTTTTGAGGATTCGAGTAACGGGGATGCCATGGATGTTTTAGTGGTTCGCAGTCAAGTTTAAACTGCAGGAATGTACTGCCGAGAGTTGGGCGTAGGGATGACAATCCTACTCCCGTAAAAAAAGAAAACATTTCCTGTCTCGAAATCTTTCAATAGGCAGACGGTCTGGGCCCTTCGCATGGGGTTTGTTTAACAATGATGTGGACGAAGAAGAAATAATTTAATATCCAGAATATGAGGTATAACAACAGAAAGCAAATATCTGTATTAAACAACAATTATATTTGGAACTAAGTTTAACA
>BPLR01012378.1:0-17963 GCA_021605095.1 Caerostris extrusa | reverse complement strand
GTAATGTGATCTCAAGGTTGCTTTCCTCTAGTTCATTGAACTTTATGGGTTACTCTGATTGTATAGTGCTCGTCCCTTTTTTTCATTTTAGAATTATTTTATAAGTCAACTAAATCTGCATATTTATTTTTCTAGCACATACTATTTTTATCTTCACCTAGTTCTGTTTTTCTTTTATTTATCCATGCAGTTTTCAAAAGTTTAGACTTTGCCTGTTGTATTTCACTACTTACTATGGTCGAGTAGCACAGTAAATTTAATTTCATTGACTTACTCTTCAGATGTTAATATCAGTTCCTAGGTTCACGTGATGTTCTCTCAAATCTACAGATAGCATTCCAACATGACGTTCAGTCTTTCTCACTATTGCACTGAAAAGTGTCCAACCGCATGATCCTAAAATCTCAAAAGAAAATACAATGTGTCAGGTAAATTTACTCACGCGAGGTCGAAATATAGAGAGTCGACTCATGCGTATAAAGCGACAGTGGCAAAATAATGATACTTTCCATGATCCTCTTTGAGACTTCGCCAAAGAACTAATAAATATGAAAGCATTCTTGGGAATCCCGATTATAACATCCAAAAGCCAACTCTGAAAAATAACTCTTACTTCACAACATCCCCACTGAAATCTCTTTTGAATGATGTGCCAATTTGCACAAGAATTAGAGGAGGAGGGAGTAACACCCACGGTCATTGAACCCCTGCCAATTTCCTCCACGGAAACTGCAAACTCTAATCATAGATCACCTCAGTGCTCTGTCACAATTTTTATGAACTATTTTACAGGGGATGTATTTATGTTGAGCGAAAAATATATCTTTATAATTTTATAGACTGTCATGTGTCTGCTAATGTTATTCATTTGCTCATCCATAATAAAACCGCTTAGCTTCGCAAATGTGCAGCCTACAGCAAGTCGCAACAATCAATGCGGACTTCACTTTTGCAAAGTTCCAAAATGGGGTCAATCAGTGATAGGGTCACGTAATTAATTTCAAGCAAGGTTAAGCGTGGTTCTTAAATTTAGCACCTCAACTGCCCTTCCCCTCTAGAAACCGAAGGTCGCATCAAAACTCTCCTAAGAGAATTTCATCCCTAAACTTAATTCTACCCTGCAAGGAAATTTTTAAAAAGCATTACAAAATGAACTACAACAAATATTATTAAAGCAGCCATTGAAAAACCATGAATGATCAGCTGAAACGGTTATTATGTAGGTCATAAATTAAAACTTATTAAAACTTTAAACAGAGTTCTTACACTTCACTCCAAAGATGAAATATAGACTGTCACCCCCCAGAAAAGACTGTTAAACTAATCCCAAAATACCACCCTTTTCTTTGAATTCCAAATATAGCGGTGCTGAAAATCTGGACCCAGCTGTCAGGATCAGTTTCATTTACCTGGAAATGGGTCACATGTGCCATGTCTGTATCATTTTGGACAAATTGAGGGTGAGGAAGAGACTTTAGATAAACAATGTCATCACTGAGCTTTTTTATGAATAAATGCTTCTAACATTTTCTTGAACAATCTTCCCAATTCAATAAATGAAATGCGCGCCTAGTCCTTTTAATTTCATCTTTAGCATAAATCTTTTATGCAAAGGTATTCAAAGCATCTATCTTCACCAAAGATTTTTTTTTCTTAATGTGATTGTATCGGATGTAAGCAAAATATATCACAGCCTCCATCAACTTGTATACCTCGCCACTTAATTTATCTTCCCATTTTCGGATCCGTTTAAAATAATACCTCTTGAACTTTGATCGATTTGAACATAATTTAAATATTAGGGAAAACATCAAAGTAATTATGTATTATTGGTCAATGGGCTTGCATCTTCGCATGATAGATTTGCTAACAGACAATGGAGATGTTATTGTAGTAAAATTATCTTTCTTTATTCACTCTTATCCCTTTTGTAGATGTGTTGATCACTTGGAGTCCGTGATCCATCCCTCTTCTTAGCTATTCTTTCAAAACTCAAAATCTATTGAAAGTATGATCCTCAAGTTTTCTTTTCTTCCATGGCCTAAACAAGAATCAGCCTGAATTTGAAAAACATGCCATTCCCTAATTTGGTTGTAATATTTCCTGTCTATCGCTCTTTTCATTAGCATTACAAAATAAAAATTATGGAATCTCTCACAATCTAATATTCATACTTTCCTTCAAAACAACAACAATGAAAACAATGCTTTTTTTTCTTACATCGGCCAGATCTTTAGGTCTCTTCAACTTCATCGAAACTTATATAACTTACAAGAAAATTTGTCGACTTCAGGTCTTTCCGTGTATGCAATAAGATCTTCCACATTAATATTAATCTCAGAAGCGTATGTGCGTGGTGGTAGTTATCAGATCCAGTTTCAATAAGCTAATGTGAATAAACCCCACTGAAATTTATTCCTTTCTTGACTTTTTTCCTTGAAGATGTTTCCTCACAAATACAAAAGCTCTTACTTCTAGTGAACTTAACATATTTTCTGCGCTTCTGTTTCCCCACTCCCTTCTTCTGGCAGTGCAAAGACCCATCAAAAACTAAACAAAATTTTTAATACAGATTCAAATAGCTGCCCATATTTTTAACAGCATTTGGTCCAATTAACACAGGAAAGGTGACGAATAGTCCAAATTATTCAATACTAAAAACCAAATGAAAGGCATCACCCCAAATCGTCCAAATAACCTCACTTCCGTTTTGTACAAAATTTTGTAAGCATTATACCAAGTGAGTCACTTATTTTCCTCATTTGATAAATTCCATCTTTATTCTGGTTTTATTGCTATATTTAACCCTTTTGGCACTCGCAAAGTTTTTCTGTCTTCTGTGTATTACCAGCAACTGTAAGTTACTTTAGTTAAAACATGTATTCGTTTCTGTGTAAGCTCTTGATAATGCACAGTATTATTTGCATTTAGTCTCCGTAGCGGAGCCCCGAGCTTGAAAACAAATTTAAATGTGCTCCGCTCCGAAGTTTTGAGTGCGAAGAGTTAGCTTTGGTATATATTTTTTGCCACACCTACATCATAAAATAATGAAGCAAAATACAATTTTTTTTTCTTTTCCTTAAATTAGACTTATCTCTAGTTTATGATCTGATTTGGGGAGACTAATTTATATATAAAATTTTACAGGTTGGTAAACAAGGCACTGCTGCAATGGATTTATAATTTCAGAAATGTTACAAAATGGAGAAACTCTGAGTCAATGAAATTATTTTCGGCGTACAGAAGGGTAGTGTTATCAGTGAGTTTCTTTTCACAATCTATATGCGCATATTTTCTGATATCATCCCTACCATACTGAATGTTTATTATATGCAGACGATGTCTTCCTTTTAGCAATGACAAACGTCTTGATAAAGTAATCTTTAATCTTCAAATAACCTTTCATAAAAATCAATCACTAGTGCAAAATATGGAAATTAACCCTTCAACGTGATAAATTGAAACAAATTTTTCCAATAGAAAACAAAAGCCAACTCAACATTTGCAAAATCAACAATATCCATATCCTTGAAACAGCATACCATATTTTAGGCATTCATCTTCTCTCATAATCTTATTTTCAAAATACATTTTCTTTTTCTGAAAAGAAAATAATAAAAAGTTAAATGATCTTAAAATAATAGTGGCTATCCTGAGGTTGCCGATCCCGGCATCATATTCAGTCTCAAATTTACAATGCGAAGCCTACTCGAGTATGGGTCTCCCCTCCAGTCGAGTGATCTCCCAAATCCTAAAAACTAATAAAATTTCTACGCATCTGTGGCTAAAAGTTCGTAACAGGCTTCCTGAATTGGACTCCAATCCCTATTTTACAAAAGAAATTGTTGACTCCCATTGTTTTTCAGAGACATAGCAAACGCAATTATTTATCATTCAATATTCCCAGAGGACGTAATTTTTCAACAAGGAAAGAAGACATTACAAAATACAACATATCAATAGACAGGCGGAAAATATGACAAAAACCCATTTAGAGATCCTGAAACTTTCTAAACGATTTTTACACAAACCAGGAAATGTATTATTTTCTGATTTCGTGCAAACGCAAAAACTTCATACATTCGGTCTTCTCTCATCTCTCTTGGGTTAGTTATTCAATACGCCAGAAACTAGGAACATATTTTATTCCAATGTTCGAAATATAAAGATCAAAGAAACAGCCAGGACGCTTTGCGATACAAAGCCCTAATCTATTCCTCGATTTTCGATCAGAGGAAGATAAGCGTAACAAAACTAACAACTCGTATTTTCAGTTTCTTTTATGTTGTTTTTAGTTAGAGTAGTTCAAGTGTTTTATCTTTCTAATTTTTATAGTGTTAAGATCTGATTGATAAATGGCTTCATTTATTCATTTTATTTTTTATTTTATTCTACTTATTTCTTCTCTTTTGGTTGCCAGAATTGCTGTGCACCATTTCAACCCAACAACCATGTTCTAAAACTCAACACGAGAACTGTCAAATATATCAGATCATCATAAATTAACGGATTTTGAGTTTTTGATTATATTTCATTGTAGTGTTTTCTTACGTCATCCTAGTTTTAATATTTAGATAAATTGAGATAAAGCAGCTAACGCGAGTATAAATAAACAAATACTCGTCAAGTGTTGTTGTATGATTTCTGAAATAAACACATCTTTATTTCTCCTCGAAAGAAGATTACTTTAAAGGTGATTATGAATGTGTGTAATGTTTGTAGGGAAGTATTTTCTGATATATCTCTTCTTACGAAACATTATCTCACTCATAGTAAAGAAAAGCTTAACGAATGCGATGTTTGTAAAAAAATCTTTGCATCCAAAGTTTATTTAAAAGCCCATTATCGAGTTCATATAGATGAAAAACTTTTATATTTGCGAAATTTGTGATAAATCATTTTCTTGGAAATGTGATTTGAGAAAACACTATCGTAATCATACAGAAAAAAATATCATGCTTGTGAAGTATGTAATAAAGTATTTTCATACAAAAGTGATTTAACAAAAACACTGTGGTATTCATAAGGAACTAAATCCTTATATTTGTGAAATTTGTAGTAAAGCATTTTCACATAGCAGTGCTTTAAGTAAGCACTGTCGTATTCATTCAAAAGAAAAACCTTATGTGTGCGAAATATGTGATAAAGCTTTCAGGCGTAATGAACATTTAAAAATCCATTATCGTATGCATAACAAAAGAAAAACCTTATATTTGTGAGATGTGTAATAAGGGTTTTTCACAGAGTACTCATTTAAAAACACTATCGTATTCATACACTGGAAAACCGTATGTTTGTGAATGGTGTAATAAAGGATTTTCAGATAAAGGGGATTTAAAAACACTATCGTGTACATACTGAAGAAAGACCTTATGTTTGTGAGCTTTGTAATAAAGCATTTTCATTAAAAGAGACCTTAAAAAACCCATTATCGTAGTCATACAGAAGAAAAACCTTATATTTGTGAGGTATGCAACAAAGCATTTTCCCACCAGAATTCTTTTACGCAGGCACAGCCGATGTCTACATGCATAGTTGATTCCTATTGCTGACTTCTGTGTAGAATTTGATGGTTTTGCATATCATACAGAGTATAAATAGGAAACTTGCAGAAAAAGAAAAAATGATTGTATATTTCATAATTATGAATTTTTATTTATAATAGCATTATTTTGCTATAATTGAAGAACAGTTTTCTTTTTACATTTTCTGTCTGAATTTTATTAGTATTGCCTTAAGAATAATATAAATGTAATTCTTATATTATTTTAATTTCTTCTGATTAATATTTCAAAATTGTGATTTATTCTGTTCTTTGATGTAACTAAAAATTTTAAGTAAATCATTGTTTATATTTTTATTTTTTGTTATTTGATTAGTTTACAATATTTATCTTAGTTTCAGTATTGGTGTATAAATTTTTATATGCCTTGATAATGTGCAAAATTTGTAATTATATATATTTCGAAAATGAAAGATCGACCTTGAAACCCCAATTTGACAATTGTTATAGATTTCATTAGAGATTAGTTTACTCCATTAAAGAGAGAAACGTTTAAAACAAAAATATTTATAAATATTTAAATTAATTTGTTTTTAAAATGAAAGCATGAGATTAAGCATCCTCTTTTTTTTATGGTTTTGATGATATCATTATCATTTAATCATTCAAATTAATTATAATAATTCTACCGGATAGTAACTGCTTCACTTCCCACCAAATTCTTCAATTGATTCATCATAGAAAACAATTTTGAATTTTATATTACTAAAATTAAAATGCATCAAATCAATATAAATGTTATTATTTAATGAATTACTGCTATTCAACAAAATGGAAAGCACTAATATATTGCTAGGCAAATCTTGTTGACAATCAATACTTAATATTTATTGTTGTTTTCAGATAATCTTTTTTTTTTTTTTTTTTAGTCTAAAAATTACAAGGAGAGAAAAATGCCTTAATTAAATTGTTTAAACTAATTTTGACTTGACTATGAGATTTATGCTTGCATTAGCTACTTTACATTAATTTATCCAATTGCTCTTAAGAAATCAGAAAAAAAAATGAAATAAAAGATAATACGAATAAAAAGATCCTCAGATATGAAAGGGTACTAAATAATAGACTATTGCAAGATTTTGATATGAGATATAGACAATGAAGAACTCATGTGGATCTAAATTAATAATAAAAAAAAAACTTGTGGCATATTAAGCTATGACTTTGAAATTTCTCATTGAATTCTGTACATTCATATTCAATTATTGTATTTTTTGTGCATTTATAAAATTTTTGTAAATTATAGTGACTTCTGTTATTTAATGTGTTTTAGTATATGTATTTTGTTACATAGTTCTATAATTATTTTATTAATATAATAATAATTCTGTTATATATGCTTTAAAAATTTGTTAAAAACTTCCCACTTGTCCTGAAACATGAATATTTTTAGGACAGCTTTTATTATTTTTAAAACATCAAGAAGATTTTAAGCGTGCAGGTACTAGTCGGTTTTGATTATCAACATGAACAGGACTATAAGTAGATAGGCAAGAAATTGTAAAATCATAAATTTACTAAAAAGACATTTAGAAAACTAAAATTTTATATCTGTGGATTTAATAAAGCAATATCTGGTATTTTAAAAGGACACTACATCATCCCTTAAATAACAGGCAGCAATTTTTGTGTAATGGATATTATATCATGTTTTATAGTAAGAAAGATGGATAAAATAAGGAAGGAGGTGTTAAGCATTTATTCAATTAGATACAAGCTGATAATCAGAAAAATAACTTTTTAAATTGATATGGCTTTTCAAATGAAGTTCATGCCTCTTATTATGAAATAGCTATTATTATTAAATTAATAACAAATTATAATTTATTCAAAACAATTAACTGATACTTATTTGTATGGTTTATCATAAAACCTAAGGTGCTACAGTAAAGTCGTTCTGTCTGTTTTCTCTAATGTATATTCTAAATTTTTTGTCATGAATGTTATAGGACAAAAAATAAATTATTATTCCATAAAATTGAAGTTAATTTTATTAAATTAAGTTTTAAGTCATGTTTATATCAAACTCTTTTTTTTTTTTTACTTGGGACCGAGAGACTATTATATTTATAATATAATCTCCAAAAATAAGAAAACAGTTCAGAATTTTATGCACGGGTAGAGGATCAAAGACAAAAAAAAATACATTTATCTAAGAACATTATAATAATAAAAATGGTTGTTTGCAGCAAAATTTCTTAACAATGCTATCTTTAATAAGCATTGTCAAAAAAAAAAAGAATTTCAGAAGTGTAAAAAGGTGATTTTCTCAAAGAGTATTTTGATTAATCATTATCATATTCCTAAAAAAAACTCTGCAATACCTATTATGACTTAAATAATGTTATAACCCATTTCTCATGCTTTTTTTTAACATGAGAAATGGGTTATAAAGCATTATTTAAGTCACAAAGAGGAATGTAAAGCATTTTCTCCTTAAATCCCATCTACTTTTAGCGGTGTCCAGATGAGAGTGCGAGTTGTTCTAGCGAAGCAATTATAAAACCACTTTGTTTCAATGTGAACAGAACCTTCCAAGTGCGTCAACTATCTCAGCCCCACTTGAACCAGAATCGGTGGTACCCACCTGGCACACATCAGAAGGATTTCAGAGAATACTATTTCCGACCAGCTGTCATTCGCAGCGAGAGATAACACAACTTGTATTTCGCAGTCAGACAGAGGCACTTAGAGCTAGAACAACTCGCGTCTCGGTCTGTACGCCACTTTTGAATATTTTAGGTTTAATTATTAAAAACAGATAAGTTATTAATTCAAAAAATTATTAATATAACTATAAGAATATTTGATTTCCTAATTAACTAACATCAAAATTGTATTCTTTAAAAATTATTCATATTAAAAATTTAATAAAATTTTTGTAGTGATCTTAAAACATTTTTAGCTTATTTTATAATATTTAAAGATCATTAACATTACAATAGTGTTACAAAATCTCTTAAAAAAAAGGTATAGTAAAAAAATATCTATGTTCTCTTTTTTTGAATATAATAATTTTAGTTTGTTTCAAATATTGTATCAAAATATTTTATAAGCAATTCCTTTTTTTTAATATGACATTGTTTCTTGTTATCATAAAAGCAATTAATTTGTTGTTTGTATGATATTTATTAATATGAAGTTATTATTTTGTTAATAAAAATGAAATGTCATTCATAATGAAATTTTATAGCGATATAAATCAACACATTGTAGTTCTTTTCCCTTATATATAATTTATTTAAAAAGTCATGCTGATATTTTACATTTTTATGAAAAATTTAAATGTGGAACATGGTTCAGCTGTAATTCAATAATAAGCAAATGCACACAAAATGTACAAAAATATTTTTATTTAAAATTTTACTTACAAATTTATTTCATAATGAAAATTACCCTCAAAACAGTCTGGAATTTTAATTTGTTTCCCTGATACAAATATGGTTCCAAGAGATAATAGTTTGAATACAAAGGCTTTTTTCTATCATACAAATCATAAAGTTTATCATATATGAATCATTTCTTGGCTTTAAATGATTATTAAGGAGATAAACTTTTTAAAATAATTTTAAGCTACAATCATTGCAGAAATATATACTATTGTTTCTTGATGAATCTAATTATTTATTAAATAAAAATATTTTGGCTTCTATCTGGATAATGTTTTATATAAAAACAAGTAAAAGGAACATGAAATAGTTTAAGAATTTCCCTACCACTATCAATAAAATAAGCACTCTAATATATCACAGGTGTATAACACCTAAAAATAAAATATAAAAAAATTGATATCTATAAAATGATAAAGATTATGACTATTGAAAACAAACAAACTAAAGGAAATATAAATATGAGCATGTATATAAATTCTCCATATATGCACTTCAACTACATAGACATGAAAGGTGGGGCACAGTGAACTTAGGAAAAGAATAGATAACTCCCTTTAAATTTATTTATTTATAATTTTTAATCTCTATTTAAAAGTTCATAGAAGGAAGTAATAGCCTAGTTGGATGAAATCATCAGGGTACTTGTGTATTAACAGTACCTTGGCGACAGACTTGTGGTTTTTAAGTGTCGCCAATCTTTATTATTTGGAATAAAAAATATTTTGAAAGCGTTTTTGATTTTTTAAATGAAGTGTTTCATATATTTTATTATTTGGAACAAAAATTTTAAGTGTAGATTACGCCAAATCTGTAGCTGCAGTTGGCGCGTGTGCTCTTATTTGCGCAACTGTCGCAAGGTACACATGCTAATACGTAAGTACCTCATCAAGTTCTATATAAAAGCAAAAATAACCATTTTGAACAAATTTGATTTCTTTAAGGTTTTAAAAGTAGAACACTGAAGTATCACATTTTAATGTTTTTTAGTTAGGAGAAATTGCATTCAAATATTGAATAGTTGTACTACAAAAATAAAATATTATTATTTTTAATTTATAAAAGTAGTTCATATACATAAAACCAGCAACTGTTAATTGTTCAATATAAAGCACAGAGAATCATGTTCAACATATAAATAAGTTTGATCTAATGAAGACAAATACTTGCCCGAATTTGTTTCTTTTTAGTTAAGGCTGACAAGTTTTTTCAATTATAAGTTAAAATCTTTTTTAAGGGCTTATTTAGACCTATACATCTATCATGCATGAACTTTTTACTTTTAGAAGAAAAAAATATAAGGCAATGGAACATATTTGTGATAGGAGGAAGGTTTTTAAAACTAATAAGTGATTTAAGAAAGTAAGAAAAATAATTTTAAAAAGAAAAACTAAATTGTAGAAGTATCAAAGATTCATCATGATCTTGTTTGAGAAATAAACATTTTTTTGGATGTAATATTTTTTTTGAAATTAAAAAAAGCCATCGAGAAAACATCGCAGAAAAATACTAGTCCGGAAATATACAAGATTATAATACATTGAAAAATATATCAGCAAAGAGTATGAAAAAAATCCTGTGCTGATAGTGTATATGAGATTTTTTCAGATCATGACATAAACATTAAGTATTGATGAAATGAAAATTTATTTATATTTTAAACATACCTTATATAGTTACCTTATATGTTTATTTAATTAATAAACATACCTTACATAGGATTCATAATTAAAAAAAATATGTATTCACCATATAATATAAAAATTATAATACACTCTTTATATGGTAAAAATTACATTTTCTAAAAATGTAAATATCAAGGACATTGCATGGTTGTTCATGTTCTTAATAATATCACAGAAGTTTAAAATATAGGATACGATTCCTCTAAAATTTAATAAATATTAGATAAATTAACAATCATATTTTTATTTCCTTATTTAATGTAATATTTAAATATCTATTTTTATTTAACAATATGCATACAAAGCTAAATCTTTTTAATTGCATAACAAAATCATAGTAATTTTAAAATGTTCATTTACATCTGATTCTAAACATCTATTAAAATTTTAAAAATATGTCTCGAAAGATGAATCACTCTACTCCATGACCAGAATAGAATGATTCATTACATAACATACATTATGCACTTCTGTATAATAAATAAATAAATGACATGAAATTATATTTTTAACCACAATGTTAACAAAAAGGAAAAAGAATGTTTACAATTTTTAAAGCCAATTAGTGTTTTCTATTTAGGAGATGGGATGATAGGTGAGAATGTCCCACTTTCTATCATAAAATTAATACTTTGAAACAATTAAATTATAATATACACTGTTAAGTTAAACTAACTAAAAACATGTATTATGGATTTATAAAACAACAATACACAAAAGTGAAAAACAATAAATATTGATTTTTAAATAGTTAAGGTATAATACAATAAATCAGAAATATTTAAACACTCGGATAAAGTAAAGTATTTCTGAATTATTTTAATCAAAATTAATAATTGGATTTAAGAAAATAATTTAGAAAAATAATGAATTGGAAAAGTATATTTTTCCTTTCATTATACTAAAATACTTTCCTTTATAAATAAATCTGGCAGTTTAATCACACAAAAAAAAAAAAAAAAAAAAAAAAAAAAAATTATTTATATAAAATTTTATTCATATATGGGAAAGAAAGATCAGATTTATTAAAAATTCATTTTGGGTGAAATTTTTAAAATGCTTGTTCAGAGAATCTCTGCTTAAATATGTTTTATTGCACATATTGCAAATATAGGGTCTTTTTCTCCTGTATGACTTAGATAATGTGTTTTTAAAGACTTTTTAAGTGAAAATGTATTTTTACAAACATAAGGTTTTTCTGCTGTATGACTACGATAATGTATTTTTAAATAATCTTTTCGTGAAAATGCTTTGTGCATACCTCGCATAAGAATGGTTTTCTTCTGTATGGATATAAGAATGATTTTTAAAGCCCATTGCTGTTTAAATGCTCTATTGCATACATCACAAATATAAAAGGTTTCTCTCCTGAATGGACACGATAGTGTTTCTTTAAATCACGTTTCTGAGAAAACGCTTTATTGCAGACATCACAAATGCAAGTTTTTTCATTTCTATGAAAACGAGAATGAATTTTTAAACCCTCTTTAAGTGTGAAAGCTTTATTGCATATTTCACAAACGAAAGGTTTCTCTTGCGTGTGAATGCGACAATGCCTTTTTAAATCCCCTTTCTGTAAAAATCCTTTGTTGCACACTTCACACACAAAGGTTTTTCTTTTGTATGAACACGACAATGTGTCAATAAATAACTTTTTGTACAAAAATTTTGCCACATATGTGGCAGACATGAGGTTTTTCTCTTCAGTATCAATAAGATCATGTTTATTATAAAAGATGCTTCGGACAATTCTTTGATACAAACACTCATAGTCGCTTTTAAGTAAATCCATAAAGTAAGCAACTTAACATTTATGAATTCGTCAAGCCGAAAAATGAGAATCAACATAACAATCATTTTCGTTTTCAAACATTTCGCTGATAATGAAATAATTAAGCGCATACGAAAATAACCATTTGTTAATGTCATGAAACGAAACTCCCATTCCAGTATAATTTACATTTAAAGCAATAAAAACAAAACTCACTTCACTTCATACATTTTTAAACATTCTTAAACAGTTAACATACAATATAAAAGAAATGTAATTTTACCAAAAAATTAACACTTCTTGAGGGTATCAAAATTCTACAAACCCCAATTCTAACAAACATTAAAAAGTTGATGGTGTTAGAAAATTATGAACTTAAACAAGAAATTTTTTCATGGTAAATGACGTATAATTTTCTTATTCTCGAAAATCAATTTTGTCAATTTGAAAAAATAAATTATCAATTTTGAAAAAAAAATTCGAATAACTTTTTAATTAATTTAGGAGCTACAGATGGTTAGAAAAATTTTACCTCTAAAATATTTTAGATTTTCTGCATATTTTTGTTCTAAGGAAATAGAACGGGAAATGATATTCAGTTAACAATACGGAACTACTATAACCGAAGATGTAAGAAACTTCTGCACATTACTGCTTTTAGGTTTATAAATTTGATCTAAATGTAAACGCAAAAAAGTTTACTGCTTTAAAAAATATTTGATGCTGGTCTCAAATGTCAGGATGTTAAGCAGATGTCGTTAGCGATTATAAAAAATTCGATTTTGCTTTGTATAAGCTATTAAGGCTCGTTCCCACCGAGGCGAGAGACGTGAAGATTCAAGAGGCAAGCGAAAAATTTTTTCGACCCCTTCACAGCGGTATATTCACTTCAGTATATTTAGACATGCTGATGTCTAAATATACCAGTTGGGAACAGCAGCCAATATATCTGGCCCCTCTATATAAAAATGTTTGGTCCTAATAGGATCGTAGAGTGTTGCGGGGGCATTGTTACTCCGCGTCCGTGGCTTACCATCAAGTTACACGCGCACCCTGTGTAATGCAAAGTGAGTAACGTCTGTGAAGCGCTTGCCTTAAGGCATCCAAGATCAAGCTGTCTAAGTGTTTGCCAGCTGCATTAGAAAGAAAATATATACATATATCAAAATGTAGTTATCTCAACCTTAACCAGAGCGCATTGACTCACAACGCCTATTAAAATAATTTTAACCGTTTCAGTATGAACAATTTCTCATACAGATTTCACCCTCTTTTCGAGTTAACGACATTCAGTAAAAACTAAAAATGAAGGCTCATTAAATTCTTAATTTGTTTGACTCGTACACCCATGCAGAAGAATCTACCACCAAAATAAATAAATAAAAATTAAGAGTATGTTAAAAAACTATGCTTTTTAAAATCGTGACATCTTACTGTTTTATCACTTGATTTGTTCCATTCTTTTACCATTTTAAGTTAGAAGTATTCAGCTTTCAAAAAAAGGGAGTTTCAATTAAAAATATTTATTTTAACTAACCGAAACAAAAACTATTTTCAAGTGTATTTTAAATTATTATTTTTTTTTCATGATAGAAAATTACACATTAGAAAATTTTACTATTTAACGAAGTTTTCACATATTCAAAATTTTATTTTATTTTTGTTTCACTTAAATGCAAACATTCAGATTTCGAAAATCAGAGTATTTAAAATATTTTTCAACTCATCGAAAAAGTATTTTCGTAATAGTCACATTAAAAAGTTTTTCTCATGCAATAATTTTTCTTCTCTAAACTGAAGCATAATCAAACCTTAATGATGAAATCTTTTTAATCTCTTACCAACTTGCAGAATAATTCATTATTTTTTTGAAATATTAACTTCTGGAAAATAATTTTCATTTTAACTTACTGAAAAAAATTAAACTTCACTTTCCAAGTTATTTTTTCAATTATTAAGAAAAGTTCTTTTTACCGTTCGTGTAACTAATAATTTCGTCTCAAAAATCGTATCATACTCAGATTAAAATTTAATTATTTTCTTATTAAATTAACTTTTATAAATTATCATTTTTCATTAATTTTGTTGAATTCAATCTTCTAATGAAATATAATAAAATGCTTTAAAAGAACAAGAGTGTAGAAGAAAAAAATTATCAATTTTTAATTCGATGGAATTCTTATATTTATTTTTATGTTTCTGTCATAATCTATTTATTTAAATTTTTGCTAAAATTCTACTAAAGTATTTTGTTATAATACAAAAAAGAAAAAGAACAAAAATAGTTGATGGTCATGTATATTTTTATTAGTATACCTTGGTGTTTTGTTGAGACACAATCCTAAACAAATTTATTAATTTTTATTAAAAAAATACAAAACAACGTTTGTTTGACAGTCCAATTTACTTAAAAAAAAGGTAGTTTATATTTAAAAAAATCAAAGGAGACACTGGTGGATCATCTAACTCTACAATAAAGTTCCAAATCATTTAAGTATGTTAATGATAGGTTTTAAATTTCAAAAAGCTTGCAATGAATTTTTTTTTTTTTTTTTTTATGTTCACATTCGATTTTGAGCAATCCCTCAAACTAATTGTTTTGGGGATTTCTAAAAAAGATATGTTCTTTTGGAAATACATTCTTGCTGCTTAAAATCTGCTTATAACTTTACTTAATTTAGTTCGATATTCCTTCAGATGCTTAGATTACCTGAGTAGTATAATGAAATAATTCGTATCATTATTAGACTTTTGGCAGATATTGATAAAGGAATTGAATTATTTTGTAGGGATATTATTGAACACAAATTAGATTCTTAAAATAAAGCTTTTTTTCAGTCAAAAGAAAAAAAAAGTACTGGTTTGGATCATTTAAAAAAAAATCACAAAAATTAGAATTTACTGAAATAAGAATTACAACAAAAAATAGAAATATGATAAGAGTTGTGCGAGAATGATGCTTTTCAGTAAGGTATTGTTGACTCCATCTCAGATGTGAATTTAGATTGAGGCGAAAACGAGGATAAAACACTTTCTCCTTAACAGAGAATTTGCTAAAATTTTAATCTAGAAATTAATTATAATTCCAAAAGTTTTATTTCTTATCATTAGATATTTTTAAAAATAGTAAATTTTAGCAACTTAAAATTTTAGTATTTGATACATGCAATTAACAAATATTCTTTTTTAAAAATGTAAGTCTAACAGATGTATTTTTATAAAATTAAAACATTTACATACTGATAAAATGACACACATTTGAAACATCAATGTTAATTATAATATATGGAACAAAAACTGCAAAAAAAAAAAAAATCGAGTAAGTCCTATTAAGAAAAACCTTTAACACAACTAAAAAATAAATATTCTATTAACTAAGCTAACTGTATACAAATTAATGGAGAATTAAAAAATTATTTATTTTTAAAACTTCAGTTATTTTAAATCCATAGAAAATGAAAAAATTAAAAAAAGCTTCAAAAATAGTGTTTTAGACTTAATAAGTAAATAAAGAATAAAAATTTAAATATTTATTCATTTATACAAAAAAAAAAATCTCAAAACACTACTCCCCTTAATTTTCTTGTGAAATACAACTGTAATAAATGCATTTGAAATTCTATTTCTAGTAGCTGCATTTTTTAAATATATATATATATATACACTGGTGGACAAATTAAGAGATGGAAAGCATTTTCGCACATTTCTCTAAAAATACCGCACAAAACTTGGACAGTTGATTGCCATATATGGTCACTATAACGCTATTGGCCCTGAAAAAGTTTACGTATTCTTGTGGGCATTGCTAAGCCAGAAGGAGGTATAAAAGTCCGCATTGAGCTGTTCATCTCATTCCACTCTTCAACACAGTTGCAGATTTTAGAGCATTTTTAATAATCTTGTTGTTTCTTGCTGGTTTTAGGTGAAATGATTGAACATCATCGTTTAGACGAAGGTGTGAGGTGGAGAATTGTGGGTAGACTTGAGGCAGGGCAGTCCCAAGCTCAGGTTGCTAGGGAATTGGATATAACATCAAGCGTCATTTCCAATTTGTGGAGTCAATTTAAAACTAGTGGGACAGTATGCAGACGACCAGGACAAGGTCGGCCGAGGGCTACAACGGCCAATGAAGACCGGTATTTGTTTCCTTTCAGCTAAGCGCCAGAGGACGGCTACAGCCACTCAATTGTCGTGGGGCCCCGCGGCTGCTACAAGAACATCAATTTCGAGTAAGACAGTTTCCAGGAGACTCCATGAAAAAGGGCTGTATGCTAGGAAGCCCGCTATTTGCATCCTCCCTCCCTCCACAAAAGAGCGCGTGCAGACAACATCAAAATTGGACAGAGCTTCAATGGGCTAATGTTCTCTTCATCGATAGTCCAGATTCCGTCTACAACCTGATTCTGGGCGGTTATTGATATGGAGGGAACCTGGAACCCGATACCATCCTAGCAACATTATCGAAAGGGACCATTATGCTGGTGGAGGAGTCATGGTTTGGGCAGGGATCATGTAAGATACCCGCACACCGCTCCATGTGTTTGACAATGGTTCCGTGAATGCCCAGAGGTACAGGCAGGGGGTCCTAGAGCCCTATGTGCGTCTTTCAGGGGCGCTGTTGGCCCTGAGTTCATTTTTATGGACGACAATGCGCGACCACATAAGGCTCTCATGGTTGATGAGTATCTGGAAAGCGAGGATATTCAACGAATGAATTGGCCAGCCAAATCCCCTGACCTGAATCCTATTAACATGCTTGAGATGCTCTTGGGAGAGCTATTGCGATGCACCAACCTCCCCCAGAACCATTCTGGAGTAAAAATTGCTCTGGTGGAAGAATGGGAGGGTCTTCCACAAGCCCTCCTTAACTCCCTTATTAACAGCATGCATACGCGTTATGCATGCTGTCTGTCTGTCAGGGGTGACCATACACCATACTAGAGGCAACACACACTGTACAAGCCTCACTTTTATTGTCATCTTTTATCCTTAAGTTCAGACTACATTGGATTTATTGGCAATAGGTCATGCCAGTGAATTTCACTTTCATTTTTGTTTTGCATACTTTATTATCATGGAATAAGCTATATCCATACCAAATTTCATTTATTTATATTCAGTATTTTTTGAGATATTTGGGAAAATTTCTTCCATCTCTTAATTTTGTCCACCAGTGTATATATATCAGCTTGATTATTCATAATTTTGTAAATTACACTATGAAATTCTACAGAGAACAAAGTATTTATAATGTGTAAAAATTTGCTATATTTTTCATTGCTTAAATTTCCTTAATTGGTGAAGGGTATTATAGAATCATCAGACAGTACAAATTTCTTCTGGTGCATTTTTAATCTAAATGTATAAAAAAAAAAATATCTGCAAATTTGTAGGATTCATTTTTCATATGAATATAGTTACATTATTTTAAATTGACTTTGCCTGAAAAAAAATTTCCATATTAATCTTTACCAATAATAGAAAGAAGAAAGCTAAATTTTCTTAAATTACCTAAATATATAATTTCAAAGTTTTAACCAGTACATTTTTAATTA
>BPLR01012377.1:0-68219 GCA_021605095.1 Caerostris extrusa | reverse complement strand
CTGATTCAACCAAATATCTCAATTAATTTTCATGCTAAATTTAAAAGGAAAAATGCCCAAAAGAGATAATTACTTCTTTCAAAATAAAGCAAACTGTCACTTATTTCCAAGATTGCTCTAACTAACTTATGACGCGAATGAACGCTTATTAATTGAAATTTTTTATTATTTCTATGATGTGTATTTTCGTACTTATCAAAATATTTCTTATAGAATTTTTTTTTTTTTTTTTACTGCTGTGAGTGAATTGATAAAAATATTAAAATAATTGCTATCTTTAAAAATATGAAAAAATTTAATTTTTCAAAAAGTTTAACTATTGGACCTTTTTATCACTTTTGGACCATTTTTATTTTATATATTTTGTAATCCATTGATTCTGTAATTGAAAGACAGTTGACATTTACTGCAATGCTATCTTTATACACTCGTAGATATAAAATGTCACACAGATTTAACCTCGTGATTTTTTAATTATATTTTACAAAATTATTTAATAAACATAAGTAATCTGCATTTTTGACTGTCATATGATTTCATTTTTTTTTAAGTGTATATTTTAATTTCTGTTTATTCTAGATTCTACTAAATCACGTGAATATAATTATTTCCATGAAACACAAAAACCCGAAAACCTACTTGATTTCAAATCAATGTTTTTTTTCTGCTCAATAATAGTTATAATTATTAAGAAAATTAGTATATATTTTACAAATAAAGGAATTCAGCTTGAATATTTACAAATTTATAAAAATTTGATCATTTTATATATATATATGTAACATATTATTTATAAAAATTAGCATTTTAATTCAATCATTTTTAGGTGAATTTAATTTGAAAATGTTAAGACGTTCTTTTTAAAATTTCTAAATAATTTCTAGTACAATATTCGTAATTTTAATTACATTAAGATTCAGTTGAACTTTATATGTATAATGTTTTATTGTCCTTAAACTATTCCTCTGACGATGAAGCTTAATTTATTTAAAATTTTATCCCTTCTTTATTCTAGACCTTTTTATCTATTTTATACATTACAGTGAATATTTCTTTCTTCATCATTCGAAAATAATTTTTATTCAGTTTTCTTATTAAATTAGACAGTCAGAAATTGGGATAAAGTAATTTGAAAAACAAAAATACTCTTACACTTTACTCTTTTAATTTTGAAAATAAACTTAATAAATGTTTTAAATAAAAATTTGAAACAATATTTTTTGTAATAAAATTTTAAAATTAAAAGATTACATTTATGTGTCTAGCTTTTTTTTTTTGTTCTTATCTTTAATAATTCATTGTATTATATTTATCCTTTTTTTTTCACTTTTTTTAAAGAGGCTAAACTATTTTAATTTATGAACGACACGGGAATATAATTATATTATGTATATTTCTGCAATTATATTTCATTTTAAATTATCTTTCAAGTCTGTTATTGATTTACGACTATACATATCAATGTATTGTATGTACTATATATATATATATATATACATATGTATATATATATATACATATGTATATATATACTGAAGTGACAAGTCGTCATGGGATAGCAATATGCAAATTTTCATGGCCGTAGCATTGTGTTGTATTATTCACGTTTCACGACGTGATGACCGAACGAAGGGAATTAACAGTTTGAACGCTTTTTATTGGAGCTATTCCTTTCAAAATATTGATAAAGAGTGTGCCGAGAGTATGAATTTTCAGGCATAACATCCCACCATGGACATCAGTGGTCGACCGCCTGCACTTAACGACCGAGACCGGTGACGTCTGCAAAGAGTCGTAAATTCTAACAACAAGCAACACTGCATCAAATAACCGCATGAAATCAATGTGGGACGTACAAGGGACTTGTCTGTTAGAACTGTGCGGAGAAATTTGGCTTTCTTGGGCTATTCCAGCAGAAGACCGACTCGAGTGCCTTTACTGACAGAACGACATCGCTTGCAGCGACTCTCGTGAGCACGTGAGCATATCAGTTGGTCCCTAGAAATGGAAAACCGTGGCCTGGTCCGATGAGTCACGATTTCAGTTGGTAAGAGCTGATGGTAGGGTTCGGTGTGGCGCAGACCCCACGAAGCCATGGACCCAAACTGTCAGCAAGGCACTTTCAAGCTGGTGGTAGCTCCGTAATGGTGTGGGCTGTTTTTCATGGCATGGACTTGGTCCTCTGGTGCGACTGGACCGAGCATTGACTGGAAATACTTATGTTCAGCTACTTGGAGATCACTTGCAGCCATTCATGGACTTCATGTACCCAAACAACGATGAGATTTTTATGGATGACAATGCGCCATGTCACCGGGCCACAACTGTTCGCGATTGGTTTGAAGAACATTCTGGACAATTCAACGAATGATCTGGCCACCAAGATCGATCGACATGAATCCCATCGAGCATTTATGGGACATCATCGAGGTCTGTTCGTGCCCAAAATCCTGCACCATCAACGCTTTCACAATTATGGACGTCTATCGAGACAGCATGGCTCAATATTCCTGCAGAAGACTTCCAACGACTTGTTGAGTCCATGCCACGTCGAGTTGCTGCACTTCGCCGGGCGAAAGAGGGGGCCGACACGATATTAAGAGGTATCCCATGACTTTTGTCACTTCAGTGTATATTGTGTTGTATTGTGTTATTGTTTGATTTTTAAATTCCTTTCAAAATATTTGTACACTATATACAGTATAACTGATATATAATTTTTTCTTTTAGTTTTTTAACTTTTCCACGAACTCATTTAATACAAAAATGCAATATTTTAACAATAAAATCCTTTCATTCAGAATTCCATTGATTCTACTGTTTTAATTAAATTATTCAAGAGAATCGTATTTAATAATTGTTTGTAATATTATAAAAATTTTAAATACTTGCTGAATAAATACAAAGAGTAAAAATATTGATTTAAGTTATTGTTAATTCTTATTATATTTTCCCTATTAGTATATTTTAATAAAAAACAGCCATAATCAAAGAGATGAAAGCCACTTTGTACTATTGATTTGCAGACATTCTATCTTTACGGTATAATTTCAGAATACCGAACGAGAATTCCCAATGAATCTAATTCACTAATGATAAGATGCGCATGTGACATTGTATATCATAAATTATCATGAGGAATTCCTCGAATTGTGATGATATGGGATTCTGGAGGGTACTAACTCAGACGTAAATATTATCATTTAGCAACGTTCCCATAATACGAAATCGAATGAATTAATATGTATTCGTTTGGTTACATCTATAAATGGCTGATATTAGTTTCTTATCCATAAAGATTACAAAATTGAACATTCTATTTTTAAGATGAACCTTTTTTTTAAAGAAAAAGTTCACAAAGAATAAATGAATTGTTTTTATTAGGCAATTCCATTAAAAGTGATATTTTAAATGAAAAAGAAATTTTGATGGTTAACTGCTATGCTTGGTTAATATTTAACCGAAAATATAAAATATATATATTTTTTAAGATAATTAATTACATGCAATTTTTATTTCATATAATGGCACTATTTTGTATTAGTGTTAGCATATTAAATGCTATGAAATTTTTTATTCTAGAAAATTTTCGATGAAATTTTCAAAAAATGTCATAACTATTTTTCATGTTCGTGATTGACAAAGATTTTACCATAAAAAAGCCTCACATCAATTTGAAAGGTTACTAAATACAAATAATTTTAAGCATGTGTAATTAATACAAAAGTAAATTCAATTAAATCAAATATTTAATCTGGATAAATATACCCAATCCAATTTTTTTCAATGAAAGATTTACTTTTTAGGGACATTTATCCCTTGGGCATTTTATCGCATCATATTCTTTTTTTTCTTCTGGTTTTCTGGAGTTTACTTAAATGCTTAGCAATGAGCATAAAATACCAAATGGTATAATGATGACTTCATTTTCAATAATTTTTAGGTATTCTTCAAAATAATTTTGTTTGTCCCACTGATTAAAAAAAAACCTAAAGAAACTTTTCATATACTATATTTTTATATTGTGTGTAAGGACTAAAGATAGTAATTACCTAAATTTAAAATATTCAGTAACTAATAATATATATCCGTATTTTGTAATATTTCATTAAATTTAAAAATTCAGTTTTCCATTTCAGAGATATGAAATTATAGTTTTATATCCAATATGTCTGAAATATTTAAAAACTTATGAAAACAAAAGAAAAAAACATTTCAGACTTACTTTTTTATAAAAGATTTCAAGGTATTTATGGGAAAAATTAAAATAAGCAAAGATTATTTGAATAATCAGTCAAATTACCTAAATATTTAGTGAAATTTCTTACTTAGAAATCACTTTTTTATTCATAGCAAATAAAAATTAATGCCTTATTTTATATCTCGAATTTCTTTTTGTACATTTTTGTTTGGAAAATTACAAGACACTTTTTGAGTTATTGAAAATTTGAAAAAAAAATGGTTCTTAATCGGAGAAAATAAATGTAATAAATTGAAAGGAAAATAATGAAAATAAAAATATACTTTTATTTTTACAGAAATGTAAGCAAACTATTCCTTCTTCAAACAGATAATGTGTTTGCCATTTGTAAAAAGAAAATGACAAACGAAAATAACATATAGAGAGATTACAGAAGCACATTATACTAAAAATCGCCAACATGAAAATTCCCTTTGACATTTAACAAGTATTTGTGACGTAAATTAAAATATAATCCTATTACAAGTATGTAAACTTGTTCGTTGCGCGCTTATAATGGAACAATCATACCTCTTTCTCCGTAACAAACAGAAAAAAAGAATATTTTGCATGTTAAAATTAGAAGATCCTTTCTAGTTGTTTACGTTAAAGTATCTCCATCTCTTAATTAGACTTGTTCGATTGGAAATTCTCCAAAAGTTATTAAAATGTTCGTACGTAGTAAACACAAAATATTCCTGTTAAAATAAATTAATCATGTCATAAAGTTACAAATGCACAATTGCTCTTATTTGATGGATAATCAATCATTCACCAAAATTATAAAAGAAAAGTTTTGTTATTAATATGGGTAACTTGCCATTATCCTAACAATTAACAGGAACATTATTTCTAAAATAATAAAAACTCTTACACTTTAAATCAAGAAAATATGTTAAAAAGACATTTACAAACTGTTGGTTTTTAATTTCAATTTAATACACGAAAAGTCAAAATAATAATAATAAATGTTTTTATCAAAATTGTTTTGTATTAATATTAATAGTGCCTTTTAGCTCTTACTATATATATGTGTGTTTAAAAAGTTTATAAAAATAATTGTTTATTTGTATTAATTATAAATCCAAAAGTTTCACAAGTAACAATGAATTCAAATTGAACAATTTCTGAAAAAATAAATTGGTTTGAATAATAGTTTATAATTGAAAGACAATAAAATATAATGATAGTTACATTATTTTTAGATTTAGTTGCAGTCAAAAAATCCAAAAATCCAGAAAATTTTTTTATATGGGAACTTCACATTATTTCTCATCGATAAAGGGATATAATTTCTCTTATTTCATTCTGTATCATAAAACATTACTAATTTTTTTAATATATTAAGCAATGTTCCATGCTATTAATTTAGCCTGGAAAGAATTTTCTTTAATTAATAAATTACAAGAAAAATTATCCCTTAGTAACGCTGACAGCTAGCATGCCGGAATATATAGGTTTGAACTTGCTCGCTGTGTCTTGCTAAACTTGCAGCTTACGTCAAAAAGGAGGAGACTTGCTAGTAACTGTAAAAAGTGTGTAATCATTTCGTATCGATTCAATTACTTGGAATAGTTATCCATTAGAGTCTCTGGAAAGGATCATTTTCCTAAACCATTGAGAACTATTTGTGTTACACAGTAGTGCAATATAAGATTCAATGAACAACAACAAAAATCTTAGCCCAGCCTTACAAATTTCTCTACCACCACAACATGGAAGATTATTTCATTATTCGAGATGTATCGTTCATATTGCAGATTATATTTAATAATATCTAAGATCATCACTAATCAAGATTTTTAAATTCATATTTCCATTTTGTATTTAAATACTTTAAATATATTCTGAATTATAATTAAACATTAATTTTTATTGAGTTAATTTTATATAGTCTTTCTTTTTTATTTATGGTTTCAGTGATAAAGAGATTAAGATTAAAATGTTTTGTCAAACGACTTGCTAACGTTAATCTGTGCATGACTTAAAAACACCATCTACTAACTAAATGTCAACTTTAAATTAACTATGTTATCCAATAGCTAATGTTAAATTTAGCTACTGTTCTCGGTATAACAACATCGCTTATTTCCCATAAGCATTGTTTGCTATGCCCAATAGTTATACATTACATCATAATGTTTGCAAATCATGCGTGTTGAGCTGATATTAGAAGATAATATATTAGAGTGGTTTACCTCCCCATGTGTCTAAAATTTGATAAACTGATACAGATATCTTTATTGCTTAAATTTCTCACTTCCGGATCAGTAGGAACAGTAAGTTCCAAGTATTTATGGTTCCCAACTGGAAATAAGAAATCTCATAATAGATAACTTTTATATGCTATAAATTTTGTTTTATGACTAAATTAATTACATGCATAAGTGATCGTATGTATAATTAATAATATAACTAGCATTTATGTCTTATATTAAAGACATTTTAAAAATTTATGTCCTATATAGGGTTTCCCAAAAGGACTTGGGATATTTTTAATAATAATATTCATTTAGTTATTTATTTTTCATTTCATTTTATTTATTTATTTATTTTTTTGCTCTAAGTGATCAGTAATTAAATGTGTGCAAAATTCAAACCAGATAAAAAAGATACGCCTGAAAAGCAAATAAGAGGCGTAGTTTTTAATAATCAAAATTCTACTTTTTTTTTCATTTTTAGAGTGAAAAAAAGTTTGCACTGGGATTCCACTTGGTAGATAGAAACATCTAGACTAAGTCTAAGAACCTATGTGGTCTCATGGAAGGAGGCGGCAGCTTCTGTTGTGATGGAACAGTTTTAAGTAAAAGGGTTGTCACACCTAACAGTTATATTAGACAGGGACCTACGGCTTAATGTGGATTTCGAACCACTACAAACATCCACCAAATGAGCGCCAGATCTCTAGTCACTCGGCCATCAAGCTCACTTGGTAGACAATAACATCTATACCAATTCCAAGAACCTACATAAAACAACAAGGAAAATGAACTACAAGGAAAATCTACATAAAAATAACCTATATATACTATCTTAAACTTATAAATATAAATTTTAAAGACTATTTAGTGAAAATACTTTAACAAAAAAAACATACTGGTAGTATATGATTTAATTTATTTCATTATTAATACTCTACTTAATTTATTCATTTACTTATAACTAAGTGAGTATAATTTTCATACTTCACTTTTAAAAAAATGAATTTAATATATTTGTGTACTATAAGAATATTAATATTGTTGCTTTTAAATATATTGCTAATAAATGACATTTAAAAATGCTAATTTTTAAATTTTAAAATAAATTTAAAATGTTTTTCAGTTGTTTCTTTAAATAACTAACCATCATCTTAATTAGGACAAATATACATTTTTACATTATCTATACAAAGTATTTTCATTAATTTATTTTATGATTTATTTAAGTTTATTTAAGCCTCGAACTGTAATAATTTTAAAGTCTTTATTTAACTGATTTGTATTAAATTTTTATTTTCTTTATCGTATCACATTTTGAATTATCACCAGAATATATATCTTACTACTTCAGTTTCTTTTCCTACCAAAAAAAAAAAAGTTTTCTGGATTTAAAAAAAGTTTTTTTTTCCTCATGTTTTTAAACATCAATTCTTAATAAAATATTTCTTTTACGACTGTCAGTTCATACCTAGAATTGACTTAGAGGAGTACGTATGAGCTCTCTTTCTGGCGGCAAAGCACAAAATTGGATTCTGAAAGATTGCCAGCTGAAATAAAAAAACTAAATTTTTTTCCTATGGTGCATTGAGTTCCTGGAAGGAAAAGAAAAAGATCCCCATTTTTGAAATATGGTTGAAATCGAAAAAAAAAATATGATAAGAAAAAAAAAAAAATTTTAAGATCGAAAGTTTTTGATATATTTTAAATCCTGCACAGAAACGATTGTAGAACTACAACTGTCAAAAATGAAATTCCAATTTACATTCTGTCAGTTCTGCGAAACGATATTCTGAAAACAATACAAAAGATGTTAGCCGATTAGAGACGTAAAAAAAACCACAATGTTATAAAAGCATGTTATTTTATTTTGTATTATTTATTGTACTTATTTTCCCACATTCAAAGCTTTCAGAAGTTAATTTTTAAACTTTTAATAAACTCGAACATTACTTATGTATATTCATAAATTATTGATGGTAAAAAAAAAAAAATTACATAAAAATGTAAATACCTTTTGTTGAAGTGTATTTATCTTAAAAATATATTGGTGTTCTAAATATTTTTAAACAAATTTCCCATTTATTAATTACCTCCAAAACATCTAAATAAATTTTAATAAAATTACGGACAAATATTAATTTAGTTCAAAAAATTACCACTCCACAATGATGGTACATGGGTGATCTTTTGCAATATTCCTTATTGCTGAAGTTCTAAGTCTCAGATTATAATATTGAACAAAATGACAATTTAATAGAGGGCATGGTCCTCCTTTTATACGTCTCTCACAAATTGAATTTATATTTGAAATCAGGTAGCTTATGAGTGCCTGGAAAAGTCACTCTTTCGCCTATTAAAATGTTGTTTGGGGTCCTAGGTAGTTCTAGACAGGGAAATATGTGGCGTAATTGCCTTCCAGTAAAAGATAGGGCTGACATTTAAAAATTAGCATTTTGTCTGATACGATATCAGTAAAGGTTAGGGCCAGATATGCGTGTGGTCTTGATTCAGTGTTGTTTCAGGAGAAAACTGATTTATTTCTTTAAATAATATACGATAGCTAATAATTAGCTGTCGTATTTATTAAAAATTTGCTAAGACAGCTCTGCACAACTGCAACACACGAACAAAACTATCTAACAAGTAGTTACAAAATCATCTTAAAAGCCAGTTCGTTTAAGGGTCTTTGTACCCTCCGTACTGCCTGGAACTCTTCACTCGACTCTGCAAACTCCTTTCTCTTTCTCCCTCTCCCTTTTTTGGCCGATGATCTTGTTCTAGTGCTCATTTTTTCTTTGACACGATGCACAATGGAGTAGAATGCTTGAAAATTTGGCAAAATATTTTTAAAAAGTTCGGTGCCAGAATCCCCTCACTTGAAATGCTATAAATTTCTACACCCCTTAAATTTGGTTAGAATTTTCAAGGGGGATTAATTTCTCCTTTGCACTTCCTTAAAATCTACAAATTTACGAGCTGCAAATGTCAAGGTCAGAAGACGTTTTTACATTGGTAGTCCACATAACTTTTCAACTCTAAGGAATTTATAAAAATATTTTTTTATTTCCATCGATTATCATTTAGGCAAACATTTTGAAGTTTTGACATAGTATTTATTCATTATTAAATTATTTGTGATTTAAAACAGTCAACTTAAAAAAAAAAAATGGAGAAAACAATTAATTTTGTCCCCTTTATTCACGGTATCTTTTGCATGTATATTATCGACAATATTTAGTTAACAAAATTATGGAATAAAATATTACTCATATTTTACCAATTTTCAATTAAACTTAAATTTCAGAACAGTAAAAATATTGATGATAAAGCAATTTTTTAAAAGATCCTATTGCAAAAAAAATTCAAATTTCTATTCGAAAATATAGACAATAGTTAATTGTCTTTTATAACACAAATGAGTTTAAGATTTCTATGGGGATATAACAATGATACTGATACATTAAAAAGTGTGCGTTAACAACTGACAAAGAACAGATTGAACTGACGAATTTAAAACAGTATAAAAGAGCCCATTTTACATTAAGTAATTTTTATCAGAAAAATTGGAGTTTTTCAAAATCATTCTAATCATTCATTCATTCATTCAAAATTCATTCAATCATTCATTCATTCATTCATTCATTCAAAATTTATTCAATCATTCATTCATTCATTCAAAATTCATTCAATAATTTATTCATTCATTCAAAATTCATTCAATCATTCATTCAAAATCATTCATTTTTTTATAGTATATCTAATTTTGGAAAAACACGCAAATGTAAGACATGTGGTTATTATCTTAAAATTATATTATCATATTCGAGTACAGATTGTTATATAAAAAAAAAGGAGACGAAAATAATATATCGTTGTTATTGTATATTCCTGATATAAAATTGATGCGCGACATGTAAACATTTGTTCTACCACTAGATGGCGACACGATAATTCTTTTTTTTTTTTTTTCCTAAGCAGGAAGGTTTGACGTAAATCACTAATTAAGAGATAAGATCTTTTCTTTTCTTTTCTTCTTTTCTTTCTTCTTTATTTCTGATGCTAAAAATATTTCCTTTCCTTTCCCGTAATATTGCTACCGTTCTTGAATTAACAAAGAAATAAAATATTCTTTTTTAGAGTTAAAAGCATTATATTTTTACTAAGATGATTGACATTTTCTTCAACGACTTTTTTTATACTTTTGAATTTCTATGATTGTATTAAGAATATTAAGTTGTTTTTAACATAAACATATTAAAAGTATATTTTTTTCGCCTTTTCTATAACAACTTATCAGAAAAAAATTAAGCGTATAGATTGTTTAATCATGGCTTAACGGTTAAAGCGACTGTAAAATCTAGGTCATTACCGTTGCCTTTCGAAGGGTGAACGCTTCGTGTATCACTTAAATGCTAGACTAATATGCTTCACTATAGATAGCTTAGGTGTTTCCTAATTCTACGTACATATTAAATAAATATGACGCAATTCTCCTTTATGACATCATTTTTCTCGTAAGTAGCAATATTTAAACACAATTTTTGGAAGAACAATTAATATTCGTATTTGAATAATTTTTGGTTTGTTGATAATATAAAAAAAATGAATTAATATAACATATATATATATATATACAGAAAAGGAAAAAAAATGGCAACCAGCAACATCAATTTATCAAAATACTTTAGAGAACGTGTTTTGAACGTGCTTGACAAACGAAAAAAGATATTCTCTGAACAGGTTCAAGATAAAAATTAGTAAAAAATTAAGCAATGTTGGAGAATGAAAATTTAACGTATGTTATTTGTTCAATGTTGTATTTCTAAATATATCTTTTAGAAAATAATATAATCTCAAATACACACATAAATTAAAATATGAGGGGAAAATAGTTCGGGAAATCAATATGATCAAATCATGTTGTTTTCAAAAAAATCAGTTTTTTTCGAAGAAGAATTTTTTTTTTAAAGTTGTACTTTCTATGACATTTTTCTTAATGTAGAAACATCATTATAAGTCTTGTATATCTTTATTTCCCTTAATCTTTGAAGGTATATTTACTCAGTAATCAGCTTCATAGTGAAAACAGGGTCGATAAAAAGTAAAGAATTTCCTTCTACTCAAATATTTCCTTTTTTTTTTTTTTTTTTTTTTTTACAATTCATCTAAGAAACCTTCTACAAACTGTTACATAACTATATTAACCATTTTTTCAGATATTACTTCAGGATTTTGTTTTCTTCAGAAATATAATAAGTTGTAAGGGATGGATTACAGTATATAAAGTTCAGAAAACTCTATGTGCAAAATGTTGTAGGAAACAAGGTATACAAACTATAATATTTCTGCATATGTTGTTAAAGGTTTCAGGAACATATTTATTATGAAACAATTGCTTCTGGAATTAAATTAAATGCATGTATTATTAAAAAATTAGTATTAATTATATTCATCATTTTTTATTAAAAGGTATTTCTTTAGGCAAATATGAACTCCAATAAACAACAAAATAAAGTAACTGTGTATAAATATTAATATCAATTTTTATTGTATACCTTGTTACAATAAAATAAATACAAAAAAAATGCTAACATTTTGATTAAAGCTTACGTAAAATAATTTGTTATAGGGAATCAGAAACGAATCTTTTTACAAACAAAAAATATTTAAAAATTTAGTTACTACTAAATTTCATACAAAAATTTATTTTTAAATAATTAAATAAATTACCATAATTTACCACAGTTAAAATATTATGACCAGAAAGTAAATATCATCATGCGATGTAACTATATTTTTATAACTTTAGAAGTTAATAAATTTCGTCGTTATCCTAAAGAATCAACTCACTGATAAACGCCAAGTACAAAAATTCAAGAAATTGACAGCTGTTTTCTTGTGATAAAAAGTGACCATGAAATATGATAAGTTTATTTACAAGGAAGTCATAAAAAAAGGAAGACTGAAGTGTTTATGTGTCATACTTTGCTTAAAAACAAGGAACAAGTCAAATTTAATCAGAATGCAAATAAGCAATTTATTTCTAATCATATTATGAATCAGTCACATTTTTAAAAATTTTATTCATTTTGATATTAAATTATTTTCATTAATTTAAATAGTTCATCATCAATGACTAATATCGATTAATAGTAATTTAATTTGTTATAAATCAGAATCATGTTCCAAAATTTTATTAATTCTGTAATAAAATAATTTTTTGTTATTTTAAAATATTTCAAAATCTATGACTAATAGAGATTTATAAATTATTATGATTAAGTTGCATATTAAAAATTTTATTAATTCTGTAAAAGTTCTTTTCATTGATTTAAGTATGATAGCCCGACATCATTTCATCATTTATGACAGCCTATCTAGAGGCCCAATGGCAACGTGAACAACAACTGTAGGAGGGCAGAGGTTCGAATTTTGGTAAACACTGTTGTTAGAAACGAGGAGGCTCAATGACGATTGTGACAATATCTTTAAAATATCTCCTACCGATAATCAGGCTGCCTAGTGGAAGTTTACCAGTGTTTTCTGCCACACGACACGAAATGTGGGTCATTTAACCTTAAAAGTCCCCCTGGAGTTAATATCCTTCCCCTCTTCACCATATGGTGAGCCGGGCAGTTCGTGATATACATAAGTGGTACATGAGACCCCTATATTCAACAAATGAAAATCATTTATGACTAATAGCGGCATATAATGATCTGTTAAAAATTGTATTAAGTCTTTTCATTAATTTAAAAATATTCGTCTTCTTTGACGATTAACGGTTTATAATAATTTCACGTTGAAACAATAAATGATTCTTTTTAATTGTTACATTATATAAAAGGATCTTAAACAGCCTGGAGAGTAAGTTTATAAACTACTAATATTTATTAGTTAATATATTATTAAATAATATATATATATATATATATATATATATATATTAATATACTTATAATCTTTAATACATTATATAGTAGATTATAATTCTAATTATATACTTATTAATTTTTTATGTAACTTGGGCTATAAATTTGTTTACGCTGAAGCACGATAAATATTAGATGGAAAATACCTTCTGTTGGTTTAAGTTGGAAGAAGGAAGTGAATTTTCAAGTTGTTTGGTGCGAATTTTTCAAATGTTTTCATTAATTATGCTCGAGGTTGCGGTGGTAATAAGATCAAACGTTGACAAACTGAATTGGTAGTCGTTGCCATTAAGTGTTCAACAAGTTTCTCAAAATCACGAATCATAGGCGAAGTACAAATATCCATAAAAATAGCAAGCAGTCAAGAAATGTTTGTCTATCAGTTTTAACATACTTATTCCTTTTTATTTCATTCTTTAATTCCTTTTATTTCATTCTGTATTAATTTCTTTTAATTTATACTACCAGTAAAATAATTTATTCACACTTTCATCCAAAAACAAATTTTAATTCTTCTACAAGCTCTTCTCTAGATTATATTTTTAGCAGGTTATATTGAACTTAGCAATTCAACAATGAAGTTATTTTAAAGATTTCGTACAACATGAGAAAATTTTTATTTGAAATTGAAATATTTCTGAAACTTGTTACCATAAATCTTCATTTCTTGAAAAAATTATGGCTGATTCAAAATTATTGTTGTATTCACTTTCATTAATACAATCATCATATTTTTTAATATCAAAATTTTTATACCACACCTGCTTTGTGAGAAGATCTTTAATATGCTTTTTAAGGAAATATATGACGCACATCCAATGGCATTGTTACCTTTTTGAGAAACACAATAACAAACCTGTTGAATATATAAAACGAATCACTCTGTAGCAAATATCCGAAAGTTTTGGAGATTGAACGCATTTTTCACACAAGTACTTTTAACTTTCAACACGACATTTTTTTTTTTTTTTACTTTTAACACAATCACGACTTGCCATTTTACAAAAAAAAAAAAAAAGCAAAAAGGAACAAACCACGAATAATTCAAAAATTTACTCATAAATTCATCTACCATCTCATAATATGGTCACCTAGAAAAGACTTGCATCCTTGCTCTATTTATTTGTTGCTAACTAGGTCCATAAAACATTGGTAACAACTTTAAATACTCGTAAGAATTTTTATATATGCAAGGTGTTTGGATTGTAGATGTTTTCTTTAAAACTTTCTCCAAATAACCAAAGTTTATCTGTAGCTGTAGATGGTCTGTGGCGATGAACGAATATAGACCAAATGTATTAGATGACTAACAAATCTGGTGAACGAATGACAATAAGAAAAGCATGAGAAATTAAGAAAAGTTATATTTCATTGTGATGTGCAGCGCTCACCATGGATTATTTATGAAAGAACTAACAGTTTGAGAAAGTTCAATAGGTCTTACTAATTTATAAATAATAGAAAATTCGTCGAAATTTCTGCTTTAATTATTATTTAAAATAAGTTTTATATTGTAGTAATTATGTTTGAAATACATAAAAAAGAGAACAATAAAACAATAAAAAAAAAAAAAAATTACATAAAATTATAAATTCAAACTTCTTTTATCTTTTGCCGGCTTATCTGTTACATCGTTCATGTAAACTTCCACATATAAATGCATAAATAAAAGTTAAACCATTTAAAAGTTCTTGCCTAGATGTGTCTATCAAATAGGTTTTCAAAAAAAAAAAAATCTTCATTCACACACGATGTCTCTGGTAAAGAGGCAGATATTTTTAATAAGAAATATATTTTAGGATATATACTCCTGCTACATTCGCATAATGCTTCAATTGCACTTTTGCATATTGCAGTTTTGGAATATTTATGGAACCACAATTTCAATTTTCCTTTAGAAAATGTAGGTGTTGTTAAAATATTATAAAATGTACACAAATCTAAAAGTTTGTTACTGTCAATTTATAGCTATTTGAAATGATTCCACAAATTTTTGTGATGAATAAATCTTTCTGTCAATCGACTTAACGACTGACCTAAAAATTGTATAAATATTAATTTTCGAAAGAACAAATCTTCTATTGAATAGATTGATATTTGCTGGAAGATTAGTAGCGTTTTTTTTAAAAATTGAATTTTTTGAGTTAGATCAGCTACAGCAATAAAACATATTTTTAATTTAATGCAGCGTGTTTGAATAGAATTATATTGAGTAGTAATTCAATAAAATTAAAAACAACGTAAATTTAGCAGATTTTTTGTTATAATTTGCACAGTAAAATGCAGAGGCGAGCAATTTATCTAATACTTGCAACGATACTAAAATATTATGATCTACGAAATTATCTAATACATGCAACGATACTAAAAAATTACGATCTACTAAATTATCTAATGCAAGTAATGATACTCAAGGCATGTAATAACATTTCAGCAGTAGATGTATCTCTGTTATTCCAAGGCATTACTTCTTCAAGGCTATGATCTATAGAACTGAAGAATTCGAGCATTATTGCTCACTGACTCGTGTCTTTCTATCCATCTAGTAGTAGATTATAAATGTAATGTTTTCATCGTGGATTCCGAGGCATATTCAAACTTTAATACCAATACTTTTCATCTTTTCGGAATGTGAAAAAAATTATAAATTTTATTAATTATGATCAATGTTTTTTTTTTTTTTTTTTTTAATATCTTTCACTTTTATAACATTTTCTGTTGCCAAATTTAAACTATGGGATGAAAAATGCACATAAAATGCTTGAGGATAGAATTTTGAAATTATTTCTCGTATTCAATTAAATTTTTCATTCATGGAAGCAGCACTATCGTAGCCTTGTCCGTATAAAATTAATAAATGTATTTCGTAATTTTTAAGACATCCAATTATCGCATTCAACAAAGTTTGTGCTGTCGTATTTGAAACAGGTACGGAACTGCAAAAAAAAATTTTTCAATATTTTGTTTTCTTTGTCATTTTACATAACGAACGTCTAAAGAAAACTCTTCAATTGGAATCTATCATAAGTTTTATAGGCTAAATAAAACTTTCCGATGAATTTATAACTTGCACTATATCATATAATTAATTTAATCTAAGCAGATATTATTTGGGGGATCTGATTGTCGAGTAACTAGTGCTCTGGCGTTAGGTGCCCCAGGCTACGGGCTTGAGTCGCTGCGGTAAAATGGATGTTTGAAGTCACCCAGAATCACTTTAAACAGTAGGTCCGGTCTATGACTGTTGACCTTATCCCGTAAAAGAATGCATCCCTTGTCTCGAAATCTGCCAGTAGGCTGATGGCCTTGGCACACACCATAGGGCCGTTGCGCTGATGAAGAACAAGATATTATTTGGTATTGAATATCCCAATTAATATAAGTAGCATTTTTGCCACAATTTTGAAAGTGATTTATTAAAACTGTATTACAGGTGTTGATATCTTTTCTTAATAGATCACGAAAATTGACTTCATCTGCAATAGTTGCATTTTCTGTTGAAAATTCGCCTAAATTTACGTAGCCTGAAAACAATACCTTTGAGGCTATAAAGAATAATTGTCTTAATGATTGAAACATGTATCCTTCTATTTTCGATGGCTCGATATATATATATATATATATATATACTATATATGTCCATAAATTAAGGATAATTCAGAATCACACAGAAATTGAACTCTAAAATAAAAATTTCACCTGTAGAATTATCACACACATCTCGAAGAAGAATATGCAAATTGCAGGAAACCACCAGGAGGCGCGGATAGTAAGTCACAATGACGAGAGTGTAAGAGAGGGGTATATAAGGAATGGTGGCAAAGAAGTAAAATTGTTCACAAGCGCTTTAAAAGCCTTTCAGTGCAATAACCGCATAGTTATGGCACAAAGGAAGCATTTGGATGATTTTTTACGTGGTAGAATTATCGGACGACTGGAATGTGGACGTACCCAGCCGGAAGTATCCGAGGAACTTGGAATCGCCCAGAGTGTCATCTCCAGGCTTTGTCCACGATTCCAAGATGATGGTAATGTGAGAAGATGTTACAGCACAAGTCGCCCCCGAGTCACAACGCCGAATGAGGACCGTTATTTAGCAGTTACTGCCAAAAGAAACAGACGGAGCACAGCATCAGCGTCTCCGCCAGCTCTCTTGTCTCGTCAGCTCTCTTCAGCTACCGGTACGACAGTTTCAAGGCAGACCGTGTACAGACGCTTAGGGCACATTGGTCTCTATGCTCGTAGGCCTGTCAGATGTGTTCCACTTACCGCAACTCACTGTCGCCTGCGATTAACCTGGAGTAGAGGAGCATGCATTGTGGACACCGCAACAGTGGTCTTGTGTGATGTCTTCCGACGAGTCCAGGTTTAGCTTGCAGTCTGATTCTCACCGGACTTTCATATGGAGAGCGCCAGGTACCCGTTACCACCAAGAGAACACCATTGAACGACACCGTTACAGTGGTGCAGGATGGCTCGTTTGGGGAGGAATTATTCTTGGTTCCAGAACTGACCTGCATGTTCAGACTGTAACGATGACAGGCCACATCTATCGGGATGTTATTCTGGAACAACATGTACGTTTGTTTCGGGGCGCCATTTGTGCTGAATTTCTGTTTATGGATGACAACGCGCGTCCTCACCGTGCAAACATTGTAGACAAATGTGTTCCATTGGAGGATATCACCCGTATGGATTGGCCAGCATACTCACCGGACTTGAATCAATAGAGCATGTGTGGGATATGCTTGGCCGACGAATGCAGCCCGTTAACCCCTCCCCCACCTGTCAACCGGAACTTCGGAGGGCATTCCTTGATGAGTGGTGTAATATTTCCCAAAATCAGATTGATAATTTGATACTCAGCATGCCTAGGCGTCGTAAGGCCTGTATTGCATCGTCCGGGAGACATACTCCATATTAACCATCCTACTAACCATGTTATACTGTTTTTTGTAAATAGGTTCTTTTTGAAATTTGCTCCAGAGAGTAAAAATCGCAATTTTTTATTAATTATGTCAAACATATAGCATCTTTTTTTTGCTCTTTACCTTTTTGTTTAATAAATTGACTTTACAAATAAGTCAAATTTGTTTTGTTTCTGTCTCTTTCTTTGCCGGAACTTCATTATCCTTAATTTATGGACATGAGTGTATATGTACCAATATATCAATAATTTGATCGATTGGTTATATATATATCGCATCAAGATTTTCAAAAATTGAAAAATAATTAATATAATGTTCGGTGTCCTGGTGCTTATAAAAATATTATAATGCAGGTTTACTGTTGTCAAATTGCTTTAAAACAAATATCCAGTAGTTTGTGAGATACTTTTTCTTATTTTATGAAGCAATATTCACAATACACTGTATTTAAAATCTCGAATAGACAATCAAACTAAATCTTTGTAACCAAGAAAACTGAAACTACTTTTATTTTTCTAAAACAAAAAATTAAAAGTTACCTTAGGTTTCCAGAACTTTTTCAATACTTCCAATTTTGCGTCTGAATTCATAGCTTTATTCCTATATTCTGTAATATCATGGAAATTACTATAAAAGGTTTTAAACAACATTATGATATTTTTTTTTTTTTTGCATTGATAAAATATTTTGAAATTGCACCTTTTTTGTTGTGGCATTGCTCATTTTTTAAAGTTAGATCCCATACACCCACAAGATCATTTATACATCACATCAGTTTGAAATATTTTTTCATAAAAATCAAATAAAGTATTTTCTTTTAAAGTAAATTTATTCTGTCTGCATTTATTGTGAAAAAAAATTAAAAGTGTTAAATTAATCTCAACAAAAGTTTCAAATACCATTAGAGTCCCAAATATAAAAAAAAAATTACTATGCTTCAAAGCAGAATTTAAAATTATTTATCGTGGTATAACACAAGAATTGAAGTACACAAAATAAACAAGTGCAGGATGCATTCTAGTTATTAAATACACAAATAATACATTAACATTTTTTTTTTTGTAATATATAGAACATAAATAATTATAACAAAAATTAGAAATAGCCTTCTGTGGTAGATGAAAAATGATTATAAATTATGGTAATTAGAAGTGAGATTTAACTAATAATAATTAAATAATTTTAATTAAAACGTATTACTTACTTTGACGATGAGATTACTAAAAAATATCACAGTGCAACAATACAAAATTCACTAACAATAAAAAATTTCACACACAAAAAGCAATTCCTACAACAAGACCGAAATAAAAAACTGACCATATTTTTTTTTAATGCAGCTGCCAATACAGAGACAGTTATCTTTATGCCATAAAACAAGGTTTGCACCGTTGTTACTCATTTAGCACTACCCAGGGGACAAGTGTAGCTTGAAGAAATGCTACGGACTCGAATAACACTACACCCACAACGCTCTACGATCATATGAGTCCGGGACCTACGGTTTAAAGTGGATTCGAAACCACTACAAACATCCATGATACCGCCGGGACTCGAACCCGAAATCTGTACCGAGTGCCAAAGCACTAGCCACTCGGCTATCAAATGACCATATGAATGTCATAAAAATGGCCGGACAGGTCGATTGAGGCTATCTTGAAAAATAAGCCCATAAATGATGGCCCAAGTTGAATCTTTTGGTGACAATTTAACACCAAACATAGGGATTTGGTGACTTGCTCTCATTATACAGAATCCACTTACACTATAGTAGAATCCCGTGAGTTTAAGCACACATTTCACTAATGGACTTGGAGAAGGGGGAGACAACACCATCTAAATAGAAGGCCTGGCTGCTGAAGACGTAATGTTCTATGGTGACACGCACGCGAGGGAAAAAAATTCAGATAGATGGCTTTTAATACGAAACTGATTTTAGTTCCGTTTTTAACTAACTTTTAAACTAATCTTTTAAAAGTTAGTTAAAAACAGGCATATTTCATATTAAAATATCTTTAATACTTACTAACACAAATTATCTATCAATTATTTTTCATTTAATTGGGACTTTGCCCTCAAAAGCATCATCAAATTTGTTTAAAGTTAAATTTAAATTTTCCAAAAACTTAACCATAATCGGAGGCATTTTAACAGTAACAATATTAGTATCAATATTTTTATCTATATCCTATACACTACTCAATTTTTGGAATTTATTATTTAATTTTAAATTATTATCATTATTATCATTACAACTACGATTACTAATAATATTATAAGAAGCTGTTATTTTTTTGTTAGATATTGAAATTCATCATTAGTAACATTGTTAGAAATTAAGTGAATAGAAATTACGTTTTGGGTTAACATATTATTCTTAGCATGTTTAGGGCATTTAAGCAAAGAGAATGAGTCAAGACTACTTAACTTTTTCTTTGTTGATTCATAATGGCCCTCAGGTACTTCCTCATATGATAATATCCTTGGGCAACATCATGAACTATTTCGCACCATTCGTAAGCAATGTTTCAGTTGCGTTTCCAGCATTTTAATTTACGTCTCAGCCTTAGTACTTTTTGGTATCTTCATGTTCATTTTCAATGTCAGAAATTCCATTAGAACTCTTCGATTATAATTCCATAGGGAATCTCTAAAGATCCGTTCTCCATCGCGCTTTCCATTTTCGTGTCAGCCATTAAACTGAGCCAACGAAAACAAAATCGTAGATACTTTTTCAAATCTCATTATATGACGTTTCTTTCAAATTCAAATCACAGCACTTTAAATTTTAATCACAACTCTTTCCCAATGTTGTACATAAAAACTCCTGTTTAAATTTTGAAACTCTCTGAAAAAAAATCGCTCTCAATAGTGAAATTAAATGATAAATTTATTACAGTTAATCTTTGATTGAGTGCCTGGTATTGTGAATGTCATTTCACCGTAAATTTTTCTACACATACGGCTAATCCAGCTGCCATATGCGATAGATACCGTATACATATGCGTAGTTATATATATAAACTTATATATAAGTTTTATCTACATTTTTGAAATGGACTATAGTTTTCAATAGAAGCTTGGTTAATGAAATCTATTTTAATTTAAATATTATCAGAAATTATGTTTTTATATTGTTATTAATCTCATAACAGATTACATCATTAATCAAAAAATGCTACTCTACATGCATGCTTTCACATTTAAACCTTTCTTTTTGCTAAGGTTCAGCATGATTGCTTATATGTTATCTAAATTCTAATAATACATTTTGAGGTTACCTCATTTGGCAATCCATTTATATTCAATGTCAATGAATCAGTGCTGAAATAAACAGTAAATAAACATTTTGTTCAACAAATCAAACATGAATTAATTAATCTATAGCTTAAGTCCTTTATAACATTGTTAATGCATATTAGCCAAAAATTTGCAATTGAATGACAAGTTGGCAACAACCAAATTTGTTGTGTTCCGTCTGTTTGTTATGGTTGAGGATTCGACATGATAAGAATTCATAAATATCTCACCTTTCAGGAAGAGAGAATTCTCCGGGAGTAGAATTGTTTGGTGATTGGTTATTTATTGTGTAATTACTCATCCAAGTGTGAAGTGTTTAGTAATATTCAGTTTCATTATCCGTTAGATTTCGAAAGTAATCCTGAATGGTAGAACGGTGATCCTGTTTGTTAGCTAGAAGCGAATTTCTTATTCAGGTTATTTATTTCTGCTTATTTTATTATATACAATCTATAAAAATAATTCTTTTTGTATAATAATTAATTTTTTTAACAGTGCAAAATATTTGAATTTTAAGTTTCAGATGTGTGCATTTTAGTTTAAAATTGCATGCAAAATTAAGGAAGATGTACAATTTTCTTTTTCATATTTTTATTTTATAATTTTTTGTGGCATTTTTATGCTGCCTATTATTATTTTGTTTGTAGCTTGAAATATGTTATATATATATCAAGGGAAGCAATTACATTTTTAGAACATAATTATTAGTTTTGTTCAACCAAATTTATAAAATTTAAGCTAAGTACAATAATATTCCTGTGTTTAATTGAAATTAATTTGTAAAAAAATATATATATATTATTATGAATTTAATTTGAAATTTCAGAATTGTACAATTGCAATTTTCATTATTTTTCTTTTTTTGCTGTTAATATTAAAGCTAAACATTTGATTCAGGCATATTTTGATGCATATTTTAGCTTTAATTTTTTTTTTTTTTTTTTTTGCCCCTTTTTCAATTTTATGTGTACTTTTCTCAATTTTCTATTTCATTGAAAATTTTTTATTTAAAATGATTTGTACTATTATTTATATCCATTACAATTTCTTTATTATTTCTGTATGTTTAAGTTAATATTTAATTAATGGCAGGCTTAAGAAACAAGTGGCATATTAAAAAGTTTAAATATTTTTTTTTTTCTTTAATCTTAAATTGAAAGTTACAATGTTGCTAATAAAGATAAAAATGAATATTTTACTTACCAGTATATCTATAACTATGTGTTCCACCTAAGTTCTTGATTTATTTCACTGTAAACATAAAATTAAAAAAAAATATATATGAAAAGATAATATTTCTAAGTACTAAGTAGAAGCATCAGTTAGGCTTTCAATTCATCATTAATCACTCTTTCAATTCATTGCTCATCATTCACTATTCCTATTATTTAATTACATCTACTAATTAATTGCACCAATTGTTTTTTGTTGTATTTATTAGATTATGGCCTAAGTTTAAGAAGTATGGCTGAAGATGCTGAGCAGAGTTCCTCATCTTTATCAACAAGCGAAGAATTTGAAATTGTTGCTAGCAATGAAACTGGGCTTAATAAATCAGAAGATAAATTGATTAAAAAACAGTTGGATGACAAAAATAAAATTACTGAAAAAGAACTATTTGTGGTAATTGCAACAATTCTACTATTTTTTACTTAAATAACAAATAATATTAAAAAAAAAATTTTTAAGGTAAAATCTAATAAATGATAAATTAAGATATCTAATTTTATCTAAATATATATATTTTTAATATATTTCTGTTTCTAATATATATATATATATTTTTTCTTTTCTAATTTTATTACTTATAATTTTATTTTTAAATTGTATTTTAATAGTAATTATAATTAGTTTTTTAAAATATTTATTTATATTATAATTAGCATAAAAAATTAAGCTTTTAAAAATTGTTATAAAGGAGAAATATTTAGTCCAAATTTCATATTGATACTGCAAATATACCTTAGATCTTAAAAATGGTATTTGTTTTACTTGTAGCTTATTTCTATAAATATTTAAAAATGGCTTCATTTACTTTGAAAATTAGAAATGTGTTCTACAATTTTCTAAAATTATATAAAACCAAAATAACAAGTTAAAATTAGCATACAATTGCATGAAAAAAATTTATATATATATATATAAGGAATTTATTTGAGTTATAAAATTTTGACCTAAACAATCAATAAAAAGAGATTAATGTGTGTGGAAAAGAAGCAATTAAAATATTTGCCTAATAAAAATCAAACAAATTATGTTTTATGTGTAATTTTTAATTAATTATTAAGTTATTTAAATAAGATTTATAGAAATAACTAAATGTAGGCTTTTTGTTAAATTACTACCTTTAATTAATTCACATTTAATGATTTAACAGTTCACTTTAAAAATTACAAAATAACCTTTTTCATTGTTTTATCATGTTTTTATTGTGCATTTTTATTTTAATTTGTAATGCATATCAGATTTTAGGGATGCATGCTATTCATTTTTTAAAATATATGATATTTATATATTTCAACCTTTTACTATCAAATTTAACCATTATATAATATCTGTATTATTTGAAAATAATTTTATAAATTTATTTTCTCATTTAACTTTAAAAAGCTGTTAATTTTTTTTTTTTTTTTTATGTATAGTATCCCATTATTTAGTTACAATGTTTTCCATGTGTGTTTTTAAAATGATTGTCTTTCAGTAGAAACAGGTTTGCTATTAATATTTATTTGTTCATTTGTCAAGGATATTTTACAGGTTTTTCCTCCATCCCACCTTACACACATGGTTCATTTCTCTGAAAATATATTAGCGCTACTAAATTGTAATGTGCAAAAATAAACTATTGTAAACTGTAAATTTTAAAGATGTTGATAAATTGTAACCATTCCGATATTCAGAAGTGACAGCAGAAACAAATTCTCAGCTTGGTAATAATTCACTTCACACTGCGTCTGGGCGATAAATCAATATATATCAATTTAAATCTAAAAGGGCATATCCGATTTTGTTATTCTTACATTAGCAAAATTCCAATTTAAGATATCGATGCTACTGCAATTATGAACACTTCAGAGTTCACCAGCTCAGCCAAGCTGAGTGAGGGTGAAAAACAATTTTAATGTTCAATATCAATATACCGATTTCCGACATCAGAATAGCTAACGTCTGAAGTTGGTATAACTGCTTCGGAAATATCGTTTGATGTATCTAGCAATTTTCGATATTTGCTCATTAGTGCTTCTGCATAATTTTCTCTGATGAACTTTTATTTAATTTCATTTTTTTTTTGCTAATTAAGGCTCTAATTCGTAAAAAAATAATTAACAAAAATAATACTTCAATTACTAATTAAGGCTCTAATTAGATGATATATTGTTTGATGTTATTTTAATTTTATTATTAATAATTTCACAAAATAAAATTTGTGTTAAAAAGAATAAAAAATAAAAAGTTTTATTTTCCTTTTATTTCATATCATTTTGAAATTGTTTCATTCATGTCTGATATCTGATATTCTGTAGTATTTATGTTATCAATATTTATTTAATGATACTTTTTTTCTGTGATGTAAAAATATAGTAAACTAAAAATAATTTTTTATTTTACCATATTAAAGCTAAGTAAAAGTCCTTAAAAAGCTAATTAGATTTTACTCATATTCATGTTTCTGAATAAAAATTATCTGCTCGTTTTACATAAATATAACTTTGAGTTATTGAAATTTGTACTTATATATTGCCACCTCAATCATAATAATCTTCCTACTTGATAAGATTCTAATAACAGCTTAAACATTCATTAATGTTATATAGTGGTTTATTCTTAATTATTTCTTTTTTAAAAAAGCTTATTCATTAATATTTACAGTTCGTTTATCTTTAAAGTATAAGAGAGAAGGCATTAGATACATACAGATAAGCATAATTTGCATCCCTCTTGCTTCACTAGTAATTTTCTCTCCATCCTCAATAGCTTTCCTTCATATAATCAAATTTAATATATTAATCAATATATATCTTGCTTATTTATTGTGAAAGAAAGCGATGCTACTCCACATTGAACTTGTTCTGGAAAAACTAAACAAATGCACCTAATTATTTAGCATTTAAGTTTAAATGAGATATATTGCATGAAATGTGCATAATTAAATGGGAAAAATAAAATTATTTATTTTGAAAAAGGTAATAATTTTGTATTGAAGACATCAAAATGGAACTGAAGTAAGTAATCAAGTAAACTAAAATGAACATAATACATACTAGAAAATAAGCATTAAAATTTAGTGTGATTGGTAAAGCTGAGAGATGCCCATTTTGTTTATGTTTAAAAACAGATTTCATAGTCTAAGTTTTAAATCTGTGTAAATTCATAACATCATTAGATAGTAGATGGATGATATATTGATTTTAGAAATTTCAATGTGCAGCCCTATTACACTCATAATAGTTATTTTTGGGACCACACATAGGTCATAGTTGTCAGGCCGTTGACAATAACACCAAAAAGCATGATAATTTTCTCATCAAGAAGTGACTTAATGCTATTTGGTGATTTGTGTTATTGTTTTAACCTCAATTCTGCATGATATTTGCATCTCATTTAGGTCACTAAATGCATTAATTCAGAAGCTAGAGGAGTAGTGATGAATATGGAATTTATTTTATACAAATCATTAAGTTCTTTAAATATCGGTTATATCAAATTGAATCTTAACTATCTTTACATCATTAATAAATTATCATAACTGTGAACATCATTCTAATATTCTTGTTAATTTAATCTTATTTAATCTATCAATTATTGTGCAAATTATTTATAAAACTTGATTTCAGAATAGAAAGGACAAATATGAATCAGTAATAATAATTTTTATTTTCAATAATAATATTTCTGGAAATTCTGTTATAACAATATTTGTAGTAATATTTTTTCAGTTTCCAGTAATAATATTTTTGTTTGAAATTTATGATTTGTTATTTTGTTTCATTCATTATCATTTCTCCCTTAAAAGCAATCAAATATTGAAATAATATATGATTTCATAGTTATTATAAATGTAATACAATATTAAAATTTCATGCACATTATATATTACTGTAAGAATCCTATGATTTTTTTTTTATATAAAAATACTTTAGAATATATGAATCAATATTTTGATTTCGTTAGTTTATGCAGTCTCTTCCAAACTGATATGATATAAAAAGCTAATTTACTGTTACTATTTTTAAATAAAATGTCATATTGATAGATTAGATAAGATTAAATTAACAAGAATATTAGAATGATGTTCATATTTAATGATAATTTGTTATTGATGTAAAGATAGTTAAGATTCAATTTGATACAATCGATATTTAAAGAACTTGATGATTTGTATGTATAATTTATCAAATATTAAATATAATAAAAAAGAAAAAAAGTGATATGTATTAATTTGTTTTTAAAGAGCCAATAATTAAGATTTGTAATTATTATTATTATTTTTTTTCAATTTTTGTCTTTTCTGAGTTTCTGAATTATTGGATGTATAAAATTTTTTTTTTTATATATTCATTCTGCTGAAAGCATTAATATATATGTTTCTTTATTTGCTAAAGGACTTCACATAAAAATGTGCTTGCATTTGAAAATTTTTTAAAGAAATCAAAAATGAAACATAATATTATTGCAAGTGTAAAATTCCAATGATGATAACTGCTATGGTTTATTCATAATTGTAATGGAATATCGAAAATAATAAAAATTTGGCATTAACTATGTAAAAATTTAATACTTCTAAAATAAAAAAAAAGGGCTTTTTAATGCATTTTCAATGTGCTATCAATTTTGATAAAGATATAGCCAATTTTGGGAAAATTTAAATCTGTAATTTTTAAATAATAAAACTAGTAATAATCAATCATATCCAATAACCTGCATGAATAAGTATATTATCACTATTATATTTTTTTAAATTTAAAATCTGTAATTTTTTAAATAAGAAAACTAGTAATAATCAATCATATCCAATAACCTGCATGAATAAATATATTATCACTATTATATTTTTTTGTTAACAAAAAGAACTATTTGTTTGCGAGGTTTTTTACAAAGAAAGATAAGAGTTTAATATAAAAACTTTGTTTTGGTAAGTGAAAACTTTAAGTTATAAATTTTCATTAGATTTTTTTTGTACTCCAAAGTGTTTGAATGCTTTTATAATTTTTAATAAATGTATGTATTTTAATGTCTATTAAATGTCTATTTTTTAATGCTTGTATATATTTGCTTTTTAAAATGTTATACAGCTTTATATATTAAAAAAAATTTATATTTTTCGTGTATTAAATGTAATCTGTAATAAATAATTTTGGCGCATATATTAGTAGCATTAAATTTTAAACAATCTCATAATTTAAGAAAAAGTATCTAATATAAAACAAAAATGTTACATTACTTGATATTTTGAATTACAGCCTCAGTTATAAATGTGTTTCTCTGTAGATGAATTTTGTGGTAATATCCATAAACATTTCAATTGGATAATAATTATATGTATTGCCACTTACCCCCCCCCTCCTTCCACACACACACAATTTTTTTTTTTTTTTTCACCAACGTACATATATTGTTAATGAGGGGAAAAAAATTACTGAAAATTTAAATACTGTTTAAAAATTTCATTATTGGTACAGATCTCTGTTTTTTGTTTTGTGCTGCCAATTTCTTTTGTAGTCACTAATTTAAAATGTGAAAATAAATTTATCATTATAATTGAAATGTGGTCCTTCATTTGATACATTTTATATTCATTCAAAAATACGTAAAGGAAATTATTAAACATTTTTAAATAAATACGATAAGTTTTTATACAAGTTTTATTTGTCTCCAAAGTGTTTGAATGCTTTTATAATTATATCAAAACATGATTTTAAGTATTTAAATTAAATTTCCTATTTTCTCATACAATAATTTTATCTATTTGTATTTTGTAGTTCCTGTTAACATAGGGTAAAAGTTTTAAAAGAGTAATATTTTTTGTTATTGTTTTAGGCTTCCATCACTAATTGTCCTATTTCCAGTGAACCAAAGCATCCTGTAAAATGCACTCGTTCAGATAAACAATTAAAAGGAGAATTAGTTATGGATCATCCATTGGCCTTGCCCATTCCTACAACAGTAACTTCCCAACCAAATGAAATGAATAATGCTACAACTACATCTCAGGAAACGACTGAATTTACCAAAACTCCAGAGTCGGGTATTACTAGTGGAAATATTGGCATTACTCCTTCTATGAGCTCTTTAGAGGAAAGTATGTAATTTTTTTAAAGTTTGATGCATTATTATTGCTTTTTATTTTAACTTGCATTGCAAATGTGAAATACTTTTGTATAGTTTTTTTATTCATATTTCTCCTTATTAACTTTTGTTAAAAAAGTTTTGAAATCATTATCAAAAATTTATTTAATAGAATTTTTATATTATAAACTATACTTTTTGTATTCCAATATTTCTTATTTTTATAATTTTACTATTTAAATATTTGATCTGAATTTTAATAAACTAGTCATTGATTTTTAATCTTTTATTGAAATTTACTGAAAATAAGTGTTTTGTATTGGATAACAGTTCATTACTGAATAACAATAGTTTTGCAATTTTTCTTTATCCATTGTGTTATTTTATGTTTATTTAAAATTCTCTTATTTTGTAGTTTTTATTTAACTATTTTGAAAATAATTATTTTTTTCCAGTCAGTCTATCTCAATCATCATCCTTGCAATTTGCTGAAACAGATTGTTCACTTTTCCCTCACATTACCTACTTGGGATGTGCTGTAATAAATGCCCCACGAAGTGAAATAGAAATTCAGAGAAATATGAGTATTCTCAATCAACAGGCATCTGATCAAGCAATAGAAATAATTCTTTCAGTTCCTAGTCATTCTGAAGGTTCTGTTATGTAAGTTTAGCTAATCAATATGTTATTTGTATAAAAATTTATTTTGTAAATATTTCTGTGTACTTTAATATTATAAGATTCCAAAGGTGTCAAGAAGAAAAAAATTTTTTATGTTATTTGCAAGGATTGGGAAATTGCTGCACAGTGTATCCATGAAACAAATAATATTTTTATCCTTAAATCAACTAAATTTTAAATAAATTATATTAGACATGCTTTTCTAAATATGTCAATTTTTATTATATTAATTGGATAAGAACAATTATAAGTTTTTAATTTTATTTGAAGTCTATAAATTCATTAAAACATTGATATATTATTTTTTTGCTTAATATGTTATTTTGTGTTGTATTAGCATATACATTATATGAATATTTGTATAATTTTATTTACATCTTTATAATATTAATCTATCTTAATTGTAGTCCTAGCAATTTACCAAAACATAATGTTCATAAATAATAATAAATCGCTGTGAAGAATGCAAATAGTATGTTAATTAAATAATTTATCTTTGTTCTTTTTATTTTATTTTTTGCATAGCTTGTTGGATTCTGATGGTTCTAATGAAATAGCTAGCTTTCTCATCCATTGTATCTTGTTTTGTGCACGGGGAAGACCTGAAACTCCAGAAAGAGAATGCTTTGCCTTTGCATGCAGCCATGGAGAAACTGCAGAAACTTCTATATTCCATTGTCACATTTTTAAATGTGATAGCCCTGAAACAGTAATTAAATTTGATAAATTTGAAATTATTTTTTATTGAACTTTTAAAAAAATTATTCTTAAAATACAGCATATTTGATTTATAGAAATAAATTAAAACAGCAAAAAAAAAAAAATTTTTTTTTTATTGTGTGTAAAAAAACTGTTTGAATATTTTTTAATTAATTTTTTTTCTTTCATCTTTGAAAATTTTTGTTTTGATTTGAGATATTTTCTTTGGTTTTTGTAAAAGAAAGGATCGAAATTTTATTCAAGTATAATACCTCCGTATATAAATTTGCAGTTATTACATTCGCTAATTGTAAAAGTTAAATTTTCAGGAAATAATTGAAGTTTCATAATCTTTTACTATTTCCCAACAAAGAGAGAGATGTAGATGTTTATTTTCCTTTTTACTTCATTTTTTTAATATTTATTCATAGTAGTTTAAGTTTTAATGCAGAGATTTTTGTTTCTGTTGTTTATTAGAAAATCATCTATGCTGTCACAAAATATTAACCATGTACATCATTTAGTGCTGTGGAAATAGATAAAGATAATTAAGAATTTATTAGTGTATGCAAAGTTTGTGAAATTAAATTAAAATTTTTTTTTTTTTTTTTTAAATTTCAGGTCGTAAAGCTTTTACAGTGTTTTGCGGCAGCATTTCATCGCGTTCCAAAATTTTCTCAGGGACGTACAAGTTCCATATCTTCTGAAAGAAGCATACCAGTTGGTTATTCTGTCAAAAACACCCAGCAAGTTTTTAAATTTGAAACTATTCTGGATGTTAAAGAAGAAGATCTTAAAGTAATACTTTAACTTATTTTTAATATTGTCAAATAATCAGCAATGAATAGTGTTTTTGAAATTTTTTAAAAAATCATGTTTATAACAAACCCTTTATATAATCATGTATTTAGATATACTGTGTTTAATTTTTTTTTTTTTTTTTTTATGTATACTTTGAGTATTTTTAATCTATGTTTTTTAAATGTAGTATACAATAACTTAGCATACTGTATCAGTAATTTTCCTACTTTTTTTTTTTATATTTATGCTTTTCTATTCATTTTAGGGAAATTTTGTATCTTGTCCTAGAGAAAAAGATTTTTTCAAATTGCGATGTAATCTTGAGAAAATGTTAACTGTTACTATTAGTCAAATATCTAATAATAAAGAACTGAAATTGCAACAGTAAGTTTATATTTTTTGATGTTATTAAAAATATAATGTTTCATCAATATGAATACAAAAGTTTTGTTTGCATCTTTTTTTATTACAGACTGTATTTATTAGATTATTTGTTATATTTATTTAATAGAATTACCATTTACAAATAGCAAAAATAATTTTGCTAAATGATAAAAAAGGTTTATCTAATATAAACTTATTAAATTATGATCTATGGTTTTTGTTATTATTTATATCAAGATGTTTATTTATTGATTTATTATGCAGATGCTTTTTGTTTCCCTAAATTATTACAGTTTATTATTCTGTACATTAATGTAATACTAGTGTCAATTTGAAGAGAATTTACTGTTAGCTAAAATATAATAAAATTTTAAAATAAAAAATATCAATTTGCTTTCTTAAAAAAGTATTAACTAAAATTTACTGGCGTTATTAACTTTTATCATGAAATCTGTTTCTTTATCAATAATTAGTATGATATTACATTCAATGCTATCATTTTAAATAGAGATATATTTATATAAAAGAAAAAGTATTTGTTTTTCCTATTACATTACTTAAGTATATATGTACATAATACTTTTTTTTAGAGAATTTTAATTGTTATAAATGAGCTCAAACATTTAAAAAATAAAAATTTGCAAAAATTAGCTGAAAATGGATTGGAAAATTAAAGTTGCATAACTCTCTTTTAAATATCAATGAATTCCGCAATATTTAAACTGCATAGGTTGTATAATAAATTTAAATTTGTAGTTGTGATTTGTGTGATTTTAATTTTTGCAATAATCTGTATATTTTAAGAGTAGTGTTATTTAGAATTATATAGAGAACTTTTTATTTAATTTTAAAAATTAATTGCTCAGATTTGTTTTGAAAAGGTATAATTTTTCATGTATATTTTATAAATACATGCATGCAATATTATTTTAATATAAATCTATAATCAGATATGATTTTCTTTTCAGCTGTTTTGGATTATTAATTAGTCCTGGTAGAAATCTAGATCACTCAGAAATGCAAGCTTTAGAAGGGGTAATGATTCTTTAGAATTTCTGTTGTTTCTTAAGATTCTTCCAAAAATTTACTTCTTAAAATAAAATATATCAATTAGTCTCCTTAAAAAAATATTTTTGACTGAAATTTATTTATAGTATTAACTTTTTGTCATAAGATTGAGCAACACATTTGTGTCCTTTATAATTTATGCTTGCTGAAAACTGGACATTTTTTTAAATACTATCTGTAAAGTTAAAATAAACTCTGCGATACCTCTTGATAAGTAAATGTTATATTTAGGAAATAAATAATAACAGAGTCAAATATTTTGTTCAGTTTGAATTTTAACTTAAAACATAAGCATTTATGATTTTACAAAAGAAAAGAAAAAAATCATTTATTGACTTTAACTAATTCTAATTTTTAATTTATTTTAAACTGTGCTATGTTTTTTAATATTTAAATGTATTTTGTAAATACTATTTGCAACACATGAAAAGAATTACAAATTTGAAAGAACTAGTCAAATTTGACATATAAAATGTTTACTTAGGTTTTGATGAATAAAATATTAAATGGGGATAAAACTGTCTATCATATTTCTGCTAATTGGAATCCTGCTGATCCTGTATTTGAAATTCTAAATACACCTACTACCAGAGGCAAGTAAAATTGATTTTTTAAAAATTTTATTAAGAAATGGTTTTAAATTTTGTTAATTTTTAGTGAAACTCAGTTTACTACTTTACTTATAAAACTTTGGTTGATTTTTTTTTTCATGTCTATTATTATTTCATGTATGCCTTTTAAAATACCAAATAATGAAAAAATAATTATAATAAATTTGAAATATATGTAATAAAAAATTCAAGTATAGCCTCATGCCCACAATAAGCAGTAGTTATTTGTACTAAATTTTAAATTATTTTGATATATTTAGGATTATTCAAAATATTTTGAATTTCATTAGAATATTTTTCTAAAATGAAATCTGTAGCCTACATTTAATTTGCATACTATTTTCTTTTCTTTCCCTGCACAATATTATTTTATATAAAATTTATATTCATTAATAATATAATAAATATAAAACTTACTCTAATATTAAATATGTCTATATTCAATTGAATTAAAATGTCACAGCTATTGTGAAATATTTTAGCTAGCAAATTTTCTCTTTTCAGATAATCAAGTGTATTTAAGTATAGCTGTGGATTTAGTTTTTGCTGGAATTGATGAACCTACTCGATTTGTGATGGAAACTAAAGCAAAAATTTTTAATTCAAATGAAAGATTCTGGTATTTTTCTAAAAGGGCTTATCATGAGCAATTTTATCTGCGACTTAAAGAGGTACAGAAAATCAATTGTAGTTATTCTTATTATTCTACATCAACCTATATGAAGGAATTTTTTTATTCAGTAAAAATTTTTATTTTGCTTATTAAATTAGAAAATAAATTCTTTAAAGTTTTCAAAAGTTTCTTTAACGTTTTGTTATGAAAACCTTAAGAAATTATTGTTTATAAAAAATCATGTCTAATAATAAAGAACTTTCATGGTAATTTTGTTGACAATTATATATTTAAGTATATATGTGTCTGTCAAAATATGGAATTTTGGAACACAAGTTTTTCGATTCAACAACACATATTTTTAGGAGTATATTTTTGCATGAACCCAAATGTCACTTCAACATCAGCTATGAATATTTAAAATGAAAATTTATATGACATTCTCTGGAACATATCCAACCTTCTCAAGACTCCAAGGTCCTATTGATCAATCTATCCAAGCTGTATGCTGCTCAATCTCAACCCAGCACTATTTAACCAGAATTTTCTTCAGCCATGGCCATCGCTTTTTTCTATCTCAGTCCTTGATTCTTTTTTCATTTACAACATTGCAAAATCCTCACAGTTATTTTCTCCCTGCAACACGTTTGATTCATCTTTCAAATAATGGTAGCGTCAAACTAATCTGAAAATATTCTTTGTCTTCGTCCAGGCAAAATTATTTAGTCTCTGTCTCTAATAATCTATAAATAATTTTGTTAAAAATCGATAACTAAAAGTTCCTTTTATTTATTTATTATTATTTTTTTCATATTTAAAAAGTTAATAATATTTCAATATATATGCATAATAAAAGAAAACAATATGTTTATTATAGGTTGAAATGATGCTGGAGATAGAAATACTTTATATGAAGTTGTTAGCCTGGAAAACTCTACACGGAAAAAATTTCCATCGAGTGTATCTTATCAGGGAAGTGATCATTCTTTAACTTTACATGATCAAGACACTGAATCGGGTAACTTCATTTTATTGTTAAATTTGATCAGATTGCTTTAAAAAGAAAATTTGTAGGATTTATACATTTATTTATCAATTAATGTTTTTTTTTAAATATTTAAGTACCACTTAAAATAGATGTATTCTCTTTGATGGGCAAAATTAAAAATATTAATGAATATATTATATATAATAATTTAGTATCGTGTAACTACTTATTTATAACTTTGATTATTCGATAAATTTTCCAAAATTTTCATATATTCAAATAATTTGATAATAATAAAATTATTCTTAAAATTAACGGATAAAGTTTAATATATTAATAAAATAGGTACAGTGAAATAATTGTATGGTATGTTTGTTAAAGTTTTTTAAACAGAATTTTTTAAGTAAGCAATTATAATAACTTTTTATAATTGTAATTAATTTGAATTCTTTTTATTTTATTTTATTCTTTTTTTAGATAATGATGAGCCTTTGCCCAGTGGTACAGGAGATGTAAGCAAAGAATGTTCATCATATGAGTTGGAAGGATGGGCTGAAGTTTTACAAAGGTGGAGATTAAATTTGAAACAAAGGCCAAAACAGTTGATTCCATTAGTTAGAAGAGGTATCCCAGAAGCTTTGAGAGGAGAAGTTTGGCAATTACTTGCTGGTTGCATAGATGACCGGCAAATAGTTGACACTTACAAAAACCTAATTTCTAAGGTAAGAGTTATTTAATTATTTCAAATGTGTAGCATGACAATTATTTATTTCTTTAAATTTTGAAATGTATTTATTTGCTTATAATCTGAAGATATATTTTTTAGGAGTCTACTTGTGGCAGTGTTATTCAAAGAGATATTAACCGCACTTTTCCTGCTCATGATTATTTTAAAACAATTGGAGGAATTGGACAAGAATCACTCTACAAAATCTGCAAAGTAATGTTTAATTCTTATATTTGAGAAAATGTTTTAAGGTAATAAAGTAACAAAAAATGAAATAGGTTACTTTGGATATAAGTTTTGGATCAGTTTAAATAAATTTCGGATACGTTTCTTTTCGGATTACGATACTATTGTGCATTCCACCTAGTATGCACAGTTTGCAAATTCTTTTGAGATAAAAGGAGAGTTAAAACATAGTCTCATAGTAATCCCAAATTATAATGTTATGCAAATAGAGTTTTTAGAAATAAATCACAATAGGCAAATTTCTAAAGGATGCTATTAAAAAAGATGGTTAGAGAGATTCCAAGAAAAAAATTTTACATTTGTTTCATTTCTAATATTTTAGTCATTATCCTTTTTTTAAAAGTAGATCAGTTTATTGTGATATTCTATACTGAGAACCTACCTGAATCGCAATCCATTTTACATCAATGCATTTGGAAAAGAAGGGGAGATAAGCTTTTCCATTTAATGTAACAATCTATATACATTAAATGGAATTATTAAGAATATTTAATTTAAAAAAATTACAGTTCAAATTTTAAATTACCAGAGTTAAATAAAATCTATATATGATTGTATGTGAATTAAGTTTTATCATTTCCTTAAAATAGTTTAGTAATCAAGTAGTCATTTATAGTCCTATTTCTAGGTGACTCCGTTGACCAAATGTACTTTAATAACAATGCATAAATATCCCAGTTAAATGTAGATGGTGTAGTATTGGTATTTAAGTTTTTATTTTCATTTGTATTATTTAAACAATTAAAGTTTTAATTATTTTTTGATGAAAAATATCTTATTTCAATCATTACTTTATTTTTTATGTGTATCAATATAAAAATATTTATATTTCCTTTACATTATTATACTAACATAACATATTAAAAAAAATGTAGGCCTATTCTGTGTTTGATCCAGAAATTGGATATTGTCAAGGGCAATCATTTCTTGCAGCTGCTTTGCTGTTGCATGTGAGTATTATAATTTCTGTCCTTATTTTATTATATGTTTATTTATTGATATTATATATGTTTTAAGTATTTCCTAATTTTTTAGTTTATATATGCATTATCATTACATAAAATAGTTTTTCCCTTTTTTTTGTATTAATGCTGACTTAATTTAACTCTTAAGATTCATGCTCACCAATGGCTGCTTTGTTTTGATTTCTCCAATGAATCTTTCAAAAAAATAAAATTTTCGAGATCCAAATACTAAAATTCTGTTGGTTATCTATATTCATCCAATTTTTATCTTTGTTTTTGTGTAAATTTTGGTTAAAAGTGATGCTATTAAAAGAATCTGGCAACAAAAAGAAGATTAAAAATATTAATAAATGCAAATGTGGAAATTAAAAGTGGAAAAAAAAAGTAATAATTGGTTGGACTGACATACAGGTTACCCATAAAATTATTTAATATTTATACAGTTATTTTGTTTAAGTTTTATTTTAACAAGATGCTTTGCTTAATTTTAAAACATAAATATTATTACAAAAACTGTTAAATTAGATGTACATAAAACAGAGCATGTGGTACATGTAAAAGAAAAATAATTCTGACATTGTCAATGTCTTTGTAAGAATAATATAATTTTTTATCTTGTCAGTTAAAATTTTGCATATTCTGGTATTCTGCCCAATATGTTGAAAACTTTAGTAGCTAATTTGTAATAATTTTTATTGCCACAAATATCTGTGGCTCTGTCTTGTAAAAAAGTAATTCTCCTCATCCTGTTTTATTTCTTTTATGTAAAAAGAGTCATGTAATAATCCTTTCAGTGTTTTAAGATGGTTGTACCAGTATGTTCATAATGGCTTTGGTGTTTATAAGTTCACGGGCTGTATCAAAATGTTTGGTTCTGATTAATAATTTCTTTTGGCATATAATGTACATAATTTAGAATCAAAACCTTGGAAGATATGTTGTGTTTTAGGATTTTATATGTGCTTAGGAATTGCCTTCAGGTGCTTTTAAAAAAGGGTGCTGAAAAGCTAACTGTACTTTTTCAAAAACATTATAATTTCCTTCAATTTGAAGCTTCTTTCCTGCCTTTACTGATTTACCTATCTATATTATACTACTGTTTCTATTTTAAGAAGTACTCACCATGATGATAAAAAAAAAAACACATATTCATAGTAGATCCTGGTTTACATTTCAAAAAGAATATTTTCTTTTGATTTATTATTTTAATTAAATGTTTTCACAAAAGTGTTTAAATATTTCAGTCTTAATGCAAGATTATGTTTTATGATATTTACTTAATGAAATCTTCAATAAAACAAATTATAGAATTTTTCAAGCTTATTATATATTTTCATATTAAGTTTTATCTCTTAATTGAATTGCTCTCATTTATATTTTACATGGTAAGTTTAAATTTTAGTTTGTATATTATTATTTTATTATTTATATTACATTGTTTACACATTTTTCTTTAAAAACTAAAGAAGTAATTTTTAAATAATATGTTGATTACATTAGGATTTTATCATATAAATATTTTATGAAATATAAATAACTTTGTTTTTAATTATATAATTATTTTTTTATTTTTTACAATATTATTTTGCTTTTATATAAAAATATTTTATTTTTATTTCTATTATATTTAAGTGAATATTTTATTCATTTTGGCATGGAAATAATCTTAAATATAATTAGTTATAATAAATCAACATTGAAAGTTATCTTTTGAGTTTAATAATCTTGATATGACTTTTTCCTAGATACCCGAAGAGCAAGCATTTAGTATACTAGTCAAAATTATGTTTGAATATGGGTTGAGAAATTTTTTCAAAAATGGATTCGAAGAATTGCACCTCCGTCTCTATCAGCTGGAAAAACTAATTGAGGTAAAAGTTTTGTATATTTTTTTTATGTTTAAACTTAAATTTTTAAAAATCTTTTATGCAATTTTGGACTAAAATTTGATTATTTCATTTTAAAATTTTATTTATTTTAAAGAAAGCCATCATTTAATTTATAATGTATTATAATTATGTAAGCATTAAAATGAAATTATAGTAGATGATGCCATTTTTTTATTTTAAATAATGTTCTATAAAATTATTAATGTCCATAATCATTACTATTTATGGTTTTTCAAAAAAGGAATTGAACAATAGCTTTTTTAGGAATGGGTAGATATTAAGATGGATATTGGTTTATAATCTGACTTTGAATATTCTATCATATAATATTAGCAAATATTTTATCCTATTTTATTAAACTCTTATAATGGGATAAAATATTTATTTTTTTTCATTGAAAATTCAGTAATTTTATAATGTAGTATTAAAATTCAGTATATAAAATTAAGTGGTATATATTATTTTTTTTTTTTTTTACTTTGTTTTATTTAAAGCAGCTGAGATTTATTGATTGTGTTTTATATTATAATATGTAACATGATCTTCAAACATCATTTTAATGTACTTTGAATTAAGTGAATTGAAAGTTAAATTAATGAATAATATATGAAACATTTATTTGGCATCATTTATTGTATAAAATATGTCAATTATTGTATTTTATAAAAATTTCAACAGTACCATTTACTCTGATAGATTTTCAATTATGCATATTTTTTTTTTATTTCTCAGGAAAGGATTCCTGAACTTCATGCACATTTTACTGATTTGGGTATTGAAATGCACATGTTTGCATCACAGTGGTTTCTTACTCTTTATACTTCAAAATTTCCTTTAATTGTTGTGTTCTATATCTTGGATTTATTCTTACTAGATGTAAGTGAATTGCTTATTACTTCTTTGCTATATATTTCTATATTGAATTTTTTTTTAATATATATTTATTTATTTTTAGGGTATTGACACTTTATTCCAAGTAGCTTTAGCTCTTTTGACAGTAAGTTTTAAAAGTGTATTTAGTTTGTTAGATCTTTAAAAAAAAAAAAATTGTAAAATATTAAAATAATATACATGAGTATTGTGGTTTTATATATTTTATAGTCTGACACTATTCAGATCATTTTTATATATTAGCCGTATTAGTAATATAAATGTATATTGTTTAATTTATATTCTAAAGTGTAAATGTTTAAAAAAATTCTCCTATTTTATCTTCATTCATAATCAATTAATATAAATTAATTATTTAATATAATTTATATATATTTTAGTCTTAAAATTGTGGTTAATTTTCATGATATCACATTAAAAAATGCATATTTTTGACTAATACTATAATAAAAGTTATAGAAAGTTTTCTAAATCAAGGTTCATTTTAGAATTTGGTGTAATACAAAAGTCAACCAATATAGTGAATACTAAAAAAATTCTGTTCTATTATTTTTAAGTAATTGCTTATTTAAAATTCAGTATTTTGTCAAATGTAGCAACGATACTTCATAAAAAAAATATATAATTCATATATATTTGTGGTTTTTCATTAATTAAGAATTCTAATTAAATATTGAAATTTTAATTTTTCATATTCAAATTAAGAACACACATTAATCACTGTTAATAGAATTTGCATTAATAGGATAAAGAAAATTATAACAAATTTGGAAGTGTATTATTTTTATTTCTTTTTTCCATAGATTCGTTTAATATTAAATAGCTGAACTTTTGTTATTATAATGATATGTTTATATAAAAAGAGATATAATAAAATTTTGATTTTAAACATAATTAACATCTTGCGTAGTTTTTAACATCTGTTCACCACAAAGAATATAATAAGATAGAACCAAACATTTTTTTTTTTTTTTTCTCCATTAAGAATAGATATAATAACCATGTTTAAACTATTAAAGCTTAAATATCTATTAATATTGATAATACTTTATTTCTAGTTATCAAGAAAAGACTTATTGGCTTTAGATTTTGAAGGTATTTTAAAGTATTTCAGAGTTACTCTTCCTAAAAAGTACAGAAGTGAAAACAATGCAAGAGAATTGCTTTCTGCTGCCATAAATATTAAGGTATTTTTAATGTAAAAATGTTTTCCACACTATATGAATTAAAAGCTCATGACTTCTAAACATTTCAGGCATGTTTTAAGAACTGAATGTACTTTAAAAATATCAATATTTTTTTTTAAAAAAAAGATAATTCAAAACCATTCTAAAAATTTTTTTGATTTATTTTTAATACAAAATTTTCAGATTGCTTAAATTATTAAAATTGTAGAAATTCCCCTGAAACTTATTTAAAAACTTTTTTTTATATAATTGTTATTTTTTATTTTTTTATATTTGTTAATTAAATATTATATTTATTGTACAGGTTAAAAAACTAAAGAAATATGCCAAAGATTATGCTTCTTTGAAAGAGCAACAAAAGTACCATGAGGATCCTGTCTCCAAACTTCAAGTATATAATTTGATTATGCCTTTTAATTTATTCATCAAAGTGTTTTGCTTAAAATAATATTCTTAACAGTTGTCTTCTTACTATAGAAAGAAAACAGCAGATTCCAACTTAGCAATTTAAGACTAGAACATGAAAATGATGATTTGGCAAATGAGCTTATTAATGTTAAATCACAACTTGGACATGAGCTGAAATCTGTGAGTAAAGAATATTTTATATTTAACATATTTTTCTCTTATTTGGCTTTAAAATGATTCGATAAATTTATTAATTTTTTTTATTTATTTTATTTAAAAAAATTTTTTGTTTTTATAATTGATTTGTATTACAAAAAAAAAAAAAAAAAAAAAAAATGTATGCTGTCATTACTTAAGATTTTTGTTCCTTGTTGTAATCATGTATATTTTTATTTTTAAATTTTACTGTTTGATAGCTTAATTGTACTTTTTATTATGATTTAATAGTTTATCCTTCATATGTTTTTATTAAATGTTTAACTGTCTTTGTTCATAAATTAATTTCATTAGATTATTTTGTATGTAACAATACTAATATTTAAAAAAATGTTTCCAATTTCATTTTAGGCCTTAGAAAAGTTGAAACATATTGTAAAGAAATGAGTTCAACTAGAAAATCTTTGACAGAATTAGAAGATGAAAAGCGAAGACTGGAAACTGAAGTAAACCAAGTATGCTTCTTTAAATGCTGTTGCTTCTTATTTATTTTTTCTTCTTTTGTGTGAATAAACCTGGTTTGCAATGTAAAAAAATGCATGTCACATTATTTTTCAATTATTACTAATGTTCTAATATTTTTAATTTATTAATTTTTGTTAAATAATATGAGATATTTGTTAGTTTCTGTTTGAAATTAAAAAAAGAATTTTAGCTCATTGTATTTTCCTTATCAGTTTATCATACAGTATGATACATTTTTGAAATAGTTTTAAGAAGTTTTACTTATTATTATTTTTTATTATTATCTTTTTTGCATGTTTATTTTTCTAAGAACTAAATGTTTATTTTATACTAATACTTATAATTTTAATTTCTTTTTAATATTGTTTGTTTAATATTTATAAATATTTTCATTAAATTAGATTGCCTTTGCAAATTCATTTACTGGCATAATTTTTTTTAATTTCAAAATAATAATATTATTTACAATGAATTTAAAAATTTATGTTTTAAATTATTTTGTACCTTTACATGAGGTAATGTCACAAATATTTGCACATAGTAATATAAAATTCTTGATGGTTTAATTAAAATAATTTTATTTAAAAAGTTATTTTTATGAATAATTTTACTTCTGTACTATTAAGTTTACTAGAATGTTTATTATATAATATAAAAAAAAATATTGTAGGATAACTAGAATATGATGCCTTTTCCTTAGAAACAATTACTGTTTTTTTTTATATATCTCTAAAATTGAATTCACTTTTATAAAATAATGCTAAATAGAAGCATTTTATTATTTGTAATATTCTCATAGAAATAATTAATTAGTACATAAAATATTTCTTTTTTTTTTTTTAATATTAATTTATGCTTCCACCAATCATTTAAAATTGTAAGCTCTTATTACATTTCATTCTATATGTGTTTTATATAATTTTAAGAAATTAAAACATTTCATATTGTACTCGCATATGAATAATTGTGTAAAATATTTGTATATAAGTGCAGTTATAATATTTTTTTAATATTTCAAAATATTCTTTTTTTTTAAATAATATGTATATTTATTTTTTATTTTTCATTATAGTTGAAAGAATTATGCAGAAGAGAGTTACAGCAAGCAGAAAGTGAAATATCTCGTAATAATAACATCATCTCTGAATATAAACAAGTAAGTGTAACACATATATTTTAAACATTCAAAGAATGCTATTTTTAAAATTTATTGATAATTTTGCATTTTAACTTTCATAACAAAAAAAAAAAAATATTACAAATTATTTGTTAATTATTAGCAGTTTTCATTCCTTTTCCTGAAATTTTTAAAAATATACCTGAATAAAAAGTTGAATATTTTTTTCTGTCTAAAGTAAGAATAAATATTATTATTAATAATAAAAAAACTGGAAATACTTTTATAAATTTTTTAAAAGATATAAATTAATATCTCTAGTGAGACTTTTTTTTTTTCTTTTCAAAATTTATCAGTCTTTCATTTTTTTGTATCATTTTATCAATGCAAAATATTTATAATACATTGACAAATAAAACAATATATTAAATAAATATAATATTCATAAAAGAAAAAAAAAGGCACAAGCATTGATAATCCATCGTTAACATATTATTTAATAGAGAATTTTGTTATAATTTTTTAATTATTATCCATAAAATTATTTATATTGTTTTTTCAAAACAGGATTTTTCATTTCCTTGGTAACTTTTTTTCATGTCTGATCAATTTTTCATTTCTTTGACCACTTTCTACGTTTTCTTGAATGATTATTATTTTTTTAAAATTTCTTTCATAAGCTAATCTTATTGTTTTATTTAAATTTTATTCACATTTTTCACATTATTTATTTAAATTTTATACATATTTTAAATTTCTTTCATGTGCTATTAATTAATTAATTATTGTGAAATTATTCTAAAAAGATCATCTGGTAAAGGAAAGTTTAAAAAAAAATCATTGTTTGAATTATATTTTTTTATTTTTAAGATTGCTGATTATATTCTTAAAATTTCTTTCACAAGCTCTCTTTACTATTCTTATTTTTGTTATAATGCTTGTCCCTATATGCTCAGATGTGCAGTATATTCTTATTTCAGATATGCAGTCAGCTAAACTGTAGATTGGAAAAGGAACAAAAACTCTTTCAAGACTTTGTAAATGCAGTTAAGGTTAGTTTATTATATAACAGGTGGACTGAAAAGTTCGTAGGCTGACACATTGGCGCTTTTAGTAGTAAATCCATATGATTTTTAGTTAGCCCTAACCTTCAAAAGACGCGGTATAAATTTGATAGCTGTTGCACATAGCATTTTTAGTGAAGTTATAGCATTTTTAGTATTCATCACGTGCAGTCCACTCGGCTGACTGTCGATTGACTCCTGTGTGAAATGATGGAGCCATGTTTCATCCATTGTCACATATCGACGCAAAAATTCGGGTTTATAAAGATGAACAGCTCCAAACACTGCTTAGAATCATCAATTCGTTGTTGTTTTTGGTCGACAGAGCTCGCTGCACCCACTTGAACAGAGCTTTCGCATATCCAAATATTCATTCACGATATGTCCAACACGTTCCTTTGATATCTTTAGGGTCTCAGCTATCTCAATCAACTTCACTTTACGGTTATCAGAAATTATTTTGTGGACTTTTTTTATGTTTTCGTCAGTAACAGCCTCTTTGGGGCATCCACTGCGTGCATCGTCCTCGGTGCTCATTTCGCCTCGTTTAAATTTAGCAAACCACTTCTCTACGGTTGATTTTCCTGGTGCAAAGTCCGAATAATGTTTATCAAGCCAAGCCTTGGCTTCAATAGTATTTTTTTTCGCCAAAAAGCAATGCTTTATTAACACACGAAGTTCCTTTTTATCCATTTTTCAAACTAACAAAAGTTGCTTCACTAAAAATGCTATAACTCACATACTAATAGTGCAACAGCTGACAAATTTATACACGTGTCTTTTGAAGGTTAGGGCTAACTAAAAATTGTATGGATTTAATACTAGTAGCGCCATCTATGTATCAGCCTACGAACTTTTCAGCCCACCTCTTATTATGTATGTTTATTTTATTGAAAAAAAAAAAAAAATTTTTTTTTCCCTCCTAATAAAATTGATATTAAATTTTTTTTTTATTTCATTAAATGCATTAAAACACACTTATTAAAATAATATGATATTCATTTTATTTTTTCAGTCAATATTTATTTAGAAGTAATGTTTTTAGTACTGCCATGATAAATTTTATGTATTTGATTGAGCTTTTTAATATCTATTCATTGATTTAGTATATGCATTATTTTATAATATAACATTTAGTTTCAATTTATTGATTTAAAAATAAATGTTACTCTAGAAATGAACATTAGTTTAGAACTTAAATATATGACTACTGCTTATTTTAATGTGAATTGTATATGTAACTTAATAAATTTTATTGGGTACATTTTATTCAATTAAATATGATTCATACAGTGTTGTAGTGTCCTCTTTATCTACTTATATAATTTTGTTCCAAATTTTGATTCAAAAAAATATTTAAATATCTGTTTGTAAAAGCAAATGTTTAATAATAAAATTATCTTAACATTTAAAATTATTTCATTCTTCTCCATTTTGAAACTTTTATGAAAATTATTGTAAATAATTTTTTTTAAAAGCTTTCTAGACATCCAAAATATATTTAAAAACTTTTAAAGCATTTTTGAAAATTATTGTTTCACATCAGAAAATTAAATCATATAATTGTTATGCATTCTGATTCTATAATTTTTTTAGGATGAAGTTGAGGATTGTGAAAAATGTTCTAAAAAATTGTTTTCTTCCAATAATACAATCCTTATAATGAACAGTAATGTGACTAATGGGTCAAATATAGGAGTTGTGGATAATGACAGGCAAGTGCGTGAATTAGAACTTGAATTAGCACAGACAAAACTTGCTTTAGTTGAAGCTGAGTGCAAAAATCAGGTAAGTTGTCTGAAATATGTTAAAAAAAGCTGCATTAATGAAACTAGCATTTTTATACATCTAAATTCCTTTTATTTGCTATATTGGAGATAAATATCTGTTTACAATAAATAATTGATTTAAAAAATATCTGTCAAAATATGAACATTTGAAATCAATGGTATCATTTTCAATCCATTGTAATTTCTCAATGCATTTTGACCTATCTTTAATGAGCTTGATTGATCTTTATTGAATAGATCTGATATAGATTAATTGAATAGATCTTTATTGTCCTTGTGAGTTCACTTTTATTTTTCATGAAATATTAATTTTTATGAGTAATTGTTATGTTTCAATAATTGTATCAGATAATCAAGAATATAATGTTCATAAGATGTAATATAGTTAATGCAAGCAAAAACTGTTAAACAATAGCATTATTATTATTATTAATTATATTATTATTCACCTACAATTTAGTGCACTATACATGATGAACATAGAACATGATGTTTGGGATGTTACTTACAAAAATAATATTCACAATACAGCAATGCACACAAAAAAAAAAAAAAATAGATTGAAAAAAAATGACTAATAATTATAAATTAAAATAAAAAGAGAAAAAAAATAGTTGATAAAGCTAACAAGCAAAAACTTTTTGTTGATTAATTTTTAAGTGAAAATTAAATTTTAAAACTATTTATCAATAGAAAAATATTTCATTTTAATCTGTGTGGACATTTGTCATAATAATTAACTTATTCAATTTATTAGTTTCAAATGTAGCATTTATAACTGCACCTTAATAAAATACTTTATATAAATTAATAAATATTCAAAAATATTTAATTGCTAAACCTAAAATGAGGGAGGGGGACTTAAATATATGAATGTTTTTCAATATTCAATACATAAATTATTTCTGAAATAAAATCTTTTATATATGAGCTTTGTAGAAAAATCAAGCATTACTCCTGTGTAACTCTATTTTTTATTTATTTTATTTTTTACATCTGTGGACTTAGTGTACTTCTTATATAAACCATGAGTGAATGTTGAGGGGAAGACACAATCTTCCAGGAGAACTTTAAAGGATTACTGCCTCACCTTTATGTGTTGTATTGTAGAAAACCCTGAATTCAAAGAGAAAAATTAGTTTGTGACTTTCTTGAAAGAATATAAATTTTATTTCTCATAAAAGCTTGTAATATTGTAATTGGTTATTACAATGTTTTATTATTTATTTTTAGAATTATAATATAATTTTAAGTGAAAATAAATTATTTTCTTCTACCATCTTAATTAGAATTTAAGATTTCAAGAGCTATTTTAAAAATTACAATACATTTCACTTTTGAAATTTTAGATCTCATTCATCAGCTTAACAATGCAGTAGCTGAAATACAAGCTTCAAAAAATACTTGGTTGCATAAAACTTGGTCTTCCTTAAAAGATGTGACAAAGAAAGAAGGTTCATCATCATCCGAAACCAAGGATACCACTTGATTTTGTTTTATTTTACTGGTTTTTTAGTATTATTTTATCTGAATATTAATCATTCCATTTGTTATTATTATTTGCATTTATTTATAAAACACTATATGGCTTACTTTTAATATAGTGAACACAGTGCCATTAAATGAGACTGTTTTGTAAAAATGTGCACTTTAGAAATTGTTGAAGCTTATTATTGTTATTATTTAAAAACTGGAGTATATGTATGAAATCACTAATGGATTTATGAGTAACTTGTTCATAAATTCAAAGGAAAATCAAATGCTGCACTCTATGAACTGAAACATTTTATTGCTATTTATGTTTAAAGTGTGCAGTTATGTGCCATTTTGTACATAATATTGTACATAATTTTATATTTGTTAACATTAAAATTATTAAGTCCTTTTTGTTTATTAAAAATTAATTTACTCGTAAGCTAAATAAAAATAGATATGTAGCATACCAAATACTAATTTCATATTCATTCATTTAATAAGAAATACCCGGACAAAATATTACTGCTTTTATCTCTAAATGAAGCAGTCATGGAAATGTTTTATATTTTTTGAAGTGGAAAAATTAATTTTTTTCTCTTTATTGTTACAGATAAAAGTAGTTTGTTGTATGCAATTTATCAAAATTTTTCTTTAATTTAAAAATGAATACTTATCATATTCAGATTGAATAATTTGTGATGTTGCTATGTATTAAAATAGATTAAAAAAAAAACAAATCCCACTTAATTTCTAGTCTTCATGAAGATATTGGAAATAAATCCTATAATCAATTTTGATTTTTGGGCATTTCCTGCTGTTGTATTTATATATTATTTTAAATTAATGTGCCTGTTAGTTACATAAAGAATTATCAGTGTCAAAATAGAATAATTGTATAAACATGTTGTTTATGTCTTGTATCATTCCCTTAAAATATATATTTATACTCTTTGTATTATTTATTTTCTAGTCACAGGCATATAAAGATAATTTGAGCTGTATTTTGTTTCTTTATTATATATTTGTATTGTTTATTCCAATCTCTTAAATATAATCAAAAACTAACTTTCTTCCTAAAATATTTATAAAAGTCAACTATAAATGTATCTTAAAAGAGCATTTATGCACTTTTGTCAATTTGAATATTAATATTCAAGGAAAAAAAATACATTTCTTTCCTCCAAAAGTACCTCTAAATTAAACATTGTTTTAATTTTAAGGGGAAAAAAAAGACTAATAAATTAATAAGCTCTTTTCTGAATATTTCCTTCAATGGTGATTATTTTTGATAGAATGCTTACTACAAAATTATTCTAGAATTAAGGAACTTAAAAGATTTTAGATCTCTTACTGCAATTTTTTTTTTTTTTTCTGTAGGAAAGTTAATTTTTTTAATATAAGAAACTGAAAATGCAGAATCATGCAATTAGGGATAAGAAAATAAAGACAAATAGTTACTTGTTTCTGTGAAAGTAATGATAGCTGATTTGAGGAATAATGGGATGTGTAAACAAAAGTGAATGTTTTAATTGTCTACCTCATTTAAAAATAAATAACTTTTATTGAATTGAGGACTTTGGTTTGACTTTTATAAGGGTAAGATTAGTTGATCTCAATTAACTCTAAAAGGGAATAAGAATTATAGTATAAAAAAATGTAAATAGATTTACTAAAAATGGTTTATTACACATCTTTTTATATTTGTTATTAAAGCATTTAATTGTCAAAATTAACTTGATAAATTTAATCAGCAATCTTCCTTTATTCCATACATTTTATAACATTGATTTACAATCGTTAATTATTTTTGTTGCTCCTTCGTGTTATCATAATACAGCAATATCTCGATGAAATCTTCTGAAATAGAAATATTATTAGATTAAAATTTTGGAAATGGATTATATTTGTATATGTATTTATTAAAAAAATATACGATCATTATAATTTTAATCTTTTAAAAATATTGATTATTGAAAGCATGAGAGTCGTAGCAATAAGATAACTGATATGATTGATACAATTAGCATATAAATTTATTAACCGCTTTAAAAATTGTTCATATACAAAATTGATGTTTAATTTTTAAAATGTAATATAAACTATGAAATATTATCTGGATCTAGCATTAATGATGCACTATTGTCCAAATTAAATTTAAGTATTATTTGAATGCGTAAAGAAGGATATTTTTTTATAGGACTTTTTAAAAACCTGTAATTTCCACATTTCAGATACTCTCAAATCTTATTATGACCCTTTTCCGGCAGGGAGGTAGTTATTCAAATGTTTTTTTAATTTTTCCACTAACCAAATATAGCAGTTTTCCTCTATTGTTCTGTATTATGTTTTTCTGCACCTTGCCATTATTTGAAAATTAAATATATATAAACACAGCAAAAAAGATATACATGTGCAAATATTATAAAAATTTCAAGGAATGTTTGAAATTATGAACGAATTATTTGCTAAAAATTGTAAATAATGCTTTAATATTCATTTTGTTAAACAGGTATAAAAAGAAACATTTTATTTATAATAATTGGAATTTTCGTAGTATTAAAGTTTAAGATTTCCAAAATTGTTTCATTAATGGCTAAATCCAAAATTAGGTTGAAGAAATGCTGACTATTTTTATATGACTTTATTTTTTTACCTATAATATAAAGGAAATCTGAATCATGAATCACATTAAAAACTTTTATGATAATATTATAAATTTCATATAGTTATATGACATGAAAATTTAATAGTTCAAACATATATATTGTATAATTTTGAAATTAATATATTTATTTAAGATTTAATAAGGGTTTCTTTAAATCACTGATTTTTAAAAAGAAAATTGGACCAACAGTGTTCATTTTAAGAAGTCATTTGTAATATTAATTAAAATAACAAAGTGCACAGTCAAATTTATTGTCAAAACCCATTAAGTACATATATCACGAATACAAACAATGACATTCATACATATATTTTTTAATAAATCATACATAATAAATAAGTAAAATTTGACAAAACTAATAAGCTCTGATACAAATAAACATTTTTTGGATTTATCAATATGCAATACACACCATAAGAATTAATTTGAAATTAAGTTTACTTGTATATTTGACATCTTTGATGGCAATATAAAACTTTTAATAATTAACATATAATTTTTTAAAATTATTTCTATAAGAGCATATATATATATATATATATATATATATATATATATATATATATATATATATATATATATATATATGAATATATTTGATTATTATATAAATATTAGTTTAATATATCTTAAATTGTTACTAATTTTAAAAATCTTCCAATTCAGCTTATATTATTTTAAATGCATATATATGTTATGGTAAATGTGATTAATCTGGTGATTATGCATAATCATCAGTAACATATAACAGTGATGATGTATAATCACAAATTTATCACATTCACTGAAACATATATTTAAATATCTCAAATGTCAGAGCTTTAATTAGAAAAAAATAGAAATATACTTTACTCTTAAATTTAGATAAAGTCTGTCATAAAATTTCTATAATTTGCTTCCCTTCCTCCAAAACAATTATCTTAAAAAGTAAGTCTACATAATGACATAAGAAATCAGATCATAGATATGTTAAATGCACATTTTGCTGAGCTTATTTTGCAACTTGGACATAATCTAAGGCTGGTTCTGGACCAAGAGGAGGATAAGCAACAACATTTATAGCAGTTTGTACATAAAAAGAAATATATATAAATATTTAAATGCAGATTCATTCAGTGAGTAAACCTTACAGCAGAATTTTTTTTCACAATTCTTCAATTACTTTTAATATGAAACAAAAATAATCAATATTATGCATTTTAAGAATTTATAAATGAAAAGACAATTATTGTATTTTGAATAGATACTAATCAATGAAATATAAATTAATACAAGCTTTCTTTTTAATGACCAATGTGCCGAGGATTCTTTACTATATAGTTTCAAAATAATGAACTACAAAATTCATTAAAATTAAATTTGAATTAATTAAAATTTTCAATTACCTCAAAGTACATATATTTAAATATTCTATAATTTGATGTGAACTTAAGATGTACTTATTTAGTGAATGAAATTTCATAATCTTGCATAACATTTCCTCTTTTGATATTAAAGTGCACATATAAATAAAATAATTATCCATTACATAAAAATTTCCTTAAAACAATCTGATTAAATTATTTTTATGATAAAAGGTAGCAGAAAAAAGATATATTTTCTGTTAATTTTTAATATTAATAAATTTGATCGTACCTCAACTTATGAATTGAAAATTTTTTTATATGGATAATTTATGTCTAGATCAGGGGTGATCAACGTCCTGCCTTGAACATTTTCCGGCCCGTGAGATTTATCACACTTTTACAAAATATATTTTATAATGGCCAAAGTAGTGAAAACCAATGTATTAAAAAATACATTATTTTTGCATACATATATTCAAAAATTAACTGTTGAAATTAAGGAAAAAATCAACTTAATTTTAAAATAATATTCCTGCAAATATGACATAATACCTGTTTTATTTATGAGTTTGCAGAATAATTAAATTATATTCTGTAAACTAATGATGAGTGGAGAAACAAATATCGCACTAGTAAAATAAATATTTTTTAATGATTTCATTTTTAGGGTTATATATTTTTTACATTGTGCGTTCAGTATTATTATTATTTTACATGCAAAAATAAATGTAAACACAAAAATAATAACTCATTATGTTTCAATTTTTCACTGCAAGAAAATGTCTATAGTAGGTCTAAATGTAATATGATGACATAATTTTATACGCGGCCCGCGGAGTTATAATGCATTTCCAAAGTTGCACGCAAAATCATTTAAGTTGGCCACCTCTGGTCTAGATCCTTGCAACAAAAGATTCAGAAGTAAACTAATTGTCTAATATAATAATTTAATTTCATGATGAAGAAACATTTGAAAGCGAATTTTGTTTATAAGTCAAGGTACAAACATAAAATAAATCTTTTTTCCTCAATGCTGTATAAAAGTCTGAAACAAAAAATTAATTTTACAATAAATTTTTAATGTAAAACAGTAAATTTCAAGAAACATTAAAAGTATAAGAGTTAAGAACATTTCTCTACGAGCGACATGGATATTGCAACAAGGTGATATATATATATATATATAATATAAAAAAAAAAAAAAATGAGATTGTTGAAAACATTTGAAATGAATAAATTGATATAAAAAAAAATTTACTTGTATATTCACAATAAAAAAGAGGTTCTTAGTAAATTAACATTAGTAAGTTTAGATTCTGGATTACTAAAATTTAATTTCAGAAAATATGATTTCTGTTTTATAATATTTTAAAAAACATTTATAATAAATACTTCATCAGACTAAATGTTTTATGTTAAAACATCCATATAAAAATGTATAATTTTTGAAATGGAATACATGATCTATTGAATCAAATTTTTAAATTTGCATACAAGATTAATCTATCAAATAGATTGGTCACTTCTTTTAAAATGTTTTCTTTTTCCACATTCAATTGAACCAATTTTGGCATTGAAAATTACAGTTATAATAAATAAAGTAACAGATGACTAGAACTAGAGTACAAGTACTACATAAGTGTTTCAAAAAATGATAATAGGGGAACAAATTTTTATAATTTCACCATGCCTCACTAAAACACAAATATTTAAATCTGCATAAGTTATCAATACATGTATATTTGACTGAGAAAGAATGGGAGGAGGAATGTTATTTTATTGAAAACAATAGCATGCAATATTCTTCACACTTATCATATAAGAAATACATGCAACTTGCTTTAAATACACCAATATCTTCAGAGTCTGGTGAAAGTAAGAGTGGAAAGTAGTAGCGGTGCAGATGTAAGGAAGAGAATGAACTTTATACCCTGAAAGGATGTGAATATCGAGTTAGAATGTTTATTTGAAAGAGAAACAAGAGAATTACGACAGTTTTTAGACAGAATATCCAAATGTGATAAAAGAGAGATTCAAATTTAATAAGAATGTACACAAAAAAATTCAATCAAACATTTTTATATAAAAAAAAAAATATTTTATTTACATTTCTTACAAAATGTTTAGTACCGAAATCCTTAAAGTCGTTCTCAATAAATAATAAAAATAAAATAGTATAGATAAACAAAAAATTATATTTCTTTAAAGAATAAATAATAGCACACAAAAATTAGATAAGAATTTAGATAGTATACATGCATTCTTAAGTCATGCAAATACAACAATATATAATAAGAGAAATGCATCCATACAAAAACTAAACTCATTTATTTTTAATCTTCAACAACAAGTTTTCAAACATATATTTTTGATGCAGTATTTCAAGAAATTCTACAATTATAACATGGTATTAATTTCTATCCTCTAATAACAATAAATAACTATCTGAAATATCATAAATTTTAGAAGCTAAGAATAAAATTTAATCAGATATTCTACATTTTGAACAATTTTATGATAAAAAAAATTCATGGATAAATAACATATATAGATTAAAAGCATATAAATTTAAAAATAATTATTTATCATACCACAACAAAATTCAACACTATAAAGACAATCAAATTAATACAATAAGCATTTTTTAATTTCATCAAAAACTATGCATATTAATTAAAATATTTATTTTTTTACATTTTTAATTATGTATACTGTACTGTAAAATTAAATTTAAAAAATATTGACCAAAAAAATCATTAATATAAATACTAAATCACTACTCTATTAACAATCAACTTTGTAATATTAAAAGACTGTACTCCAAAATAATATTAAATATAAATGTAAATTAAACTTATAACTAAATTCTAAAAATATTTATGCAATTAAGATTTTATATAATTTGTTAAATTGAAGAATTTAAATATAAAGTTAGAAAAAAATGCAATTTTTTTCAGCAATAGATATTTTTATTTTGCCAAATAAGGACTTTTTTACCTTGAATAATCAACATGTGTGTTTAGAAAATACATCTTTTATTAAAATAAAATCTGTTAACTAATTATTTTATTAATTAGATAAGATAAATTATGCTACTTAAAAAACTGAGTTTAAAAAATAAAAAAGAAACACATTAAAAAAAAATAATGTAAAAGACAAGTCTTATAAATAGCTTTTGTAGTGTATATATATATATATATATATTTTTAATGAGAATTATAGAAAAATTTTATACAATTAAAGCTAAAAATGTTTGAAACTATTATGTTAAGTAAAAAGAATGAATTCAACAGTATGAAACAAAATTTTATAAAACTGCTTGTAAAAGACACCAAAAATAAATTTGATTCACGGTAGAATAAAACAGATGCATACTACTTTAAAATAACAAAAAAATATTTATTTGGTCATCAACATACAGATTGACTGATGATCTAAATCATTTCACAAAAAAAAAAAAAATTTTATTTCTACTTTAGTTCTTATTTTTAAAATTTTAAAAGTTATAATACTAACACCTCATGCAAGGTAAAAATAATATAACCCAGGAAAATAATAAATTAAGGAAAATGTACAAAAAATAGAATAACAGAAACAATATGTATATTGCAAATAACACTGGTAAAATCGAAACAAATAAATATATTTACAATAATTCTAAATAAAAAAAAAACCATTTAGAAAAGCATTAACAGAGCCAATGAAATCTAATTCTTTTAACTATAATGCATTAAATATAAGTATTCAATATAAGATAATAAATATATCTTCATTAACCACATTCACATTAAATTAAAAACCAGAAATGGATTAAAAATATTAATTTCATAAATGACTAATATTAATAAGTAAATGGAGGAGGTATGAAAATGTCAGAAATACTTTAGACAATTTATAAAAATTATACAAAATTGTAATTTATTTAATATTTATAATATGATTTATTAAATAAAAGAAACAAAAACAACATTAACAATAAATAATAATCAATACAAAAGTCATTTGATTTTGAAATCATTGAATTATTCATAACTTTGTTTTAATTTTTTTTAAAGATTGACAAACAATATTTTATTTATTAAGTATATCATTTTATATGGATTTTGTTGTATCTGAAAAACTATCTAACACAGTGCTTAAATAAATATTGTATAAATAAAATCTTAACACTGTAATAAATGAGAATTTTTACATTTTTTGATCATAAAAATGATTTTTCCTAATGATTAAACTTAAATTATTGTGCAATTAAGTAATTGTTATCAACCTGCAAGTATTAAATTTAAAATGCATGATAAAAATCTCTCACTAGTATGGGATATCTCATATTCAACTAAGTGCATAACCAGCAATTAAATATTAATGTAGTTGGCACACAAGAAGGTTAAATTTAATCTTTGGTTGTTCTAAAATTTATATCTATAAAATTTAAGGATACATTATTAGATATTTCCCAAAATGAAACTTTTTTCTCCTGCGCTTTTGTCGAAAAAGGAGAAAAATAATGACTAGTAAAAGAGCTGAAACAACATAAAGTGAAACACATAAACTTATATCAGTACTAGTAAACCATTTAAAGCTCCATTTTTCAGACAAAGAAGTATATTTAAAGTTATTTACCATAGCAGTGTTTGCAGCATTAATTTGATCATTGATAAGAGAACGATGAGTTTTGCGTTCAGAGTAACTCAAGATGTTCTTTTTGTCATAGAAGTTGTGGAGAAATTCCAATACAACAGGTTTATCCCAAATTATTTCATTTGCTTCATTATCTATTCTTAATACACATTTTGGACAGTCTTCTACTGATGGAAACTGGACTTTTGGATATTGTGGATCTTCAGTGACATCTCCAGAAAGTCTATTGTTAACTTTATTATGACCTTCCCACAGCCATAACACAGCCTCCTGAGAATTCCCAACTTCCGTTTCCAGATTATGTGCCATTTTAAGAAAATTTTTAGAACATTCTTCACAAGTGAAGAAGTACTTTACATAATCTCTGATGATGAAAAGAACATCTTTTCCTTTTGGACCTAAAGAAAACAATGAAAAATTTTATATGAAAAGATTCTTAAAAAATAATACAAATAAACAATTTAATGAAGTTTTATAAATAAAGACAATATATATATTATATATTGATTAAAAATATTAATTTAGCAAATTTCTTAATTTATTAGTTATGAGGTAGATTTATATATTTTTTTTGTTCTCAACCATAATGCTGTCAGTATATAAAAAAGGTTTTTGAATAAATCAATGTAAATCTGATTTACACGCACTCTGATAGAAAATAAAAGTAAGAATAACTTCAGATAATATGGCATACTTATTTAGATAAGATACCACAAAAAAATTAAAAGAACTTAGTTTGAATGTTATTAAAATTGTTAGATTACACTGATATATTTAGATTTAAAATTTTATATTTGGAAACATTTTTGAACCACATCTTGCCAATAATTATCACATTCCACAAAATTACGATATCTTTAACAAAATATTGGAAATAAGTATACATACCATTCATCATTTCTTTACTTTTTTTATCTGCTTGAACTGTAAGAGTGTGAAAAAGCATCCATAAAGAACATGGATAACCTCGATATTTAGGTTCACTACCCTGGCAGCCAACCCATGGACGCATTGGATGCAAATAATGTTTCTTATTCTAAAACAAAATATCAAAAATTAAATTTTGAATTATTAATTGCAGGAATTCGATTGAGAATCGAGAATATGATTAAAGCAAAATTTTCTGCCCAAATTCAGAATCAATTTTTTTTTTTCATTACTTGGTTACCATATAATACCACATCTCTAGTTGAAGCATTAAGGTAAACCTTTCTCTGTTCCAATGAATTAGTCTGAACCCTAAAAAAACAAGCCCAATTACCTTACTCTAATCTACTGTTTCTTCTATACCATTTATCAAAATGAAAGACAACATGCCTTTTGAGTACTATCCAGGTGGCAGTAAACTTCCTTGCCCCTTAAAACCTTTCCTGCTCAAATCTGAATATGGTTTTACATGATAGGGAAAATTTAGCAAAACATTATGCCAATAAAAAAACGTATATTTGAAATTCATCTAATTACAAAATATATATATATATATATATATATATATATATGTTCATATGAAACCCCCTCAATCTTAAAAAAAATGAATTTAAACTTTTAAAGTAAAATAATATTGATAATTTTTATAATTTCATCAATAATGCCCTTTTCATTTTTTAAATAAGTTAAAAGCAATGGAAATTTCTGTTTTCACTATCATTTTTAATCAATCAGAATTTAAAATCACGGAAAAGTTAAGATTGAAGCTATTTAGATGTGAAAAATGATTTAGTACTATAAAATATACAAGTGTAAAGTTTTAATAACTTATTCCAATATTATACTACTACTTAAAATTTCACATCTGTCACAATTTTGCTAATTAGCTATGAAGATTTGCTAATTACCTATTTCAAACTATCACAAACCTGTTTTGCTTGCATAGCTTCTACAAATTCTTCACCAGAAATGGCAGCTTTACTAGCAACCCAATTATAGAAATTAGTCAAATATTTCATCATATAAGGATTTCCAGGAAAATACTGAAATGAAAGCATTATAAAAACCATATTAAAATCAATGAAATAGATCACATTTTACTGAAATATTATATACAATAGTATATAGAATTAAAGTATGATGAATATTTAAAACAAGAAATTAATTTTAAAGTAAGAAAGGATTATTTTATGTAAAAGAAAGTCCATTTAAGGAACTTAATTTACTAATAAGAACTAATGAGGCAAAACCTTCACTTATTTACTGCCAAAATCAAAGCAAAAAGAATAGAATGAATAATTCATTTACTCAGTTAGATGTTTATATTTATGAAGTTTTATTACTTTACATAAAATGTTTAATATAACTACTTATAAAAAAAGAAAAGCAAAAACTTCTCTGATGGGCAAAATTTAGTCATTTGTTTAATAACAAAATTTCTAAATTAAAAAGATAACACAGATGAAATTAGAAATGTTAATTAAAGATTAATTAAGCATATTTAATTAAAATTAATTTCTACAATCAGTATAATATTACAAAATTACCAATATGAAAATTTGAATATTATAGCAAATGAATACAAGCAAAATATAAAGTAAATATCACCAACATGCTATTTAGTTTATTGTTACTTATGAAAAATATAAAAGAAATTGTTAATAAATGAATTCAAGAAAATATTAAATGAGCATATACTAACATAATTTGATAAGTAAGTATATCACCAACAATTTTTTTTCTTCTCTTTAAACAAATAATATTTTTAAATTGATCTTTTCACTTTTATTTCAATTGCAAATTCCAAAACTATTATTATATTGTTCATCACTTGCAGAGAAGAGATTAACAAGCCTTAATCAAAGTAATCACACTTCTTGTCAAGATTAAAAATGATACTATATACATATAAACAAAAACAATTATTAGAAATAACTTTCACCCCCATATAATAATTTTAATGTACAGAATAAGTAACAATATTATTGATTTTAATAGTTAAAGAGAATTATCCCGACAGCTTAATTTCAAAATAAGAGGAGTATTGTTTTTAAATACTTTTTTTTAAATAATAAATCAGTGAACTACATTATTCTTGAAAGAGAAAAAAGAAATTTGTTATGGCTTACATCAATCTTTAAGGTAAAATTGTAAGCAATATGTTGCTAATTTTTATTTTTAGATCCAAGATTGAAACAAGGTTAGCAAAAACAATACATCATAAGAATTAATATAATTTATTAGTAATTGGTAATCACATTTTGATTCAAAATAATACTAGAAAGTGTCCGAAAGAAGTATTGTGAACGTATAAAATATATATATTATAGCTAGTAGATATCAAACTAAAAATTCAATGCTTTTCTAGCAAGAATAGGAGGAGGGAATTATACTATTTTGGATATATAAATAGTTATGAGCTAAATTATTTACATATTTTTTTTAAAATTTATGTAATTGTCACATAAATAAATACTCAATTTATAATATTAATTTATATTTAACTTTAACTTTAAATTTAAAAATACTCACTTTTTCCAAAACATGTAGATAATTTGTTAACGCCTTAAGTTTTTCACCTTCAATAAGTTTGACAACTCCAATTTCTTTACTTAAAGAATTATATACAGCATTTTCCAAATCAATCATATAAGCAGCATTTATATTTGATCTAGAATGCAAAAATTAATTACAAGAATTTTAGAATATTTGCATTATTTAAACTGAAAAGTTCTAAGTTTCATGCAAAAACAAGGAAATGCATAGTATTGTTTAAACACTGATATAGGAAATTTTCACTAAGAAAAACAACAATTTCAAATTCATAACAAAATAAAAGTAAATACTTTATACAATTATTTAACAAATTCAATGGATTTTTTTCCTTTTCTTATATATATATATTGAGTGCATTACAACTGAAAATTTTTATTTATTGAAAACATTTAGAAAGAATATTGAAAGCTATTCCTGCTACAGAATATTTTTATTAAGTTACAAAAACTATTATAACTAACAAATTTTATATATTGATAATAATTAGAAAGGAAAAGAGAAATCTTAAAATAATGATTTTTAAAATTCAATATTGAAGTTTTATTATTTAATGAAAATAAAATTAAACATACATAGATTTTTCCATAGTTTCTAATAAAAAAAAATAATTGGAAAAAAAACACTTTTTTATTTATTTAATACAAAATTTAATTTTTTTTTTTTTTTTTTATATATAGTATAGTAACCATGCATACAATGTACAGTTATTATAGATATATTTATTGTATTCCTTCATTAAAAAAATTTGTGAAGCTTACTTAAATAAATAAGAAAAGGAATTATTTTTAATTGTGCATTTCTCCTTTTAAAGAGAAAAAATTATGAAAAACAAAATGTTAAGTAATTTTTGAATAATTAATAAGACTGTTAAATTGTAATAATCATTCCTAAACTGTTATATCATACTTTTTCCTTATTTCACTTTTAAATGTGAATTTTAAAAAAAAAAAAGTGAATTACCAAAATATATATAGTACATACATAAAAAAAAAAAAAATTATTTTTTAAATATATACATACTAGACAGTTTGATTATTTAAATCCAACTCACATGTTGTTTTTTAATTGTTCATCAGGCAGAAAATCTTCAATTTTTTTCCCACCACTTCTGGGTATTCCAACTAAAAATTTAAAAATTTGATCTCTAATGTAGGAATCATTATCATATCGTGTAAATCTGAAACAAAGAATCCATATATGTAGTATCTCCAAAAAAAAAAAAAAAAAATTCTCTTAAGCTAATTTTATGTTAACTACATGATGAAACCTAATTTATAAATGTTTATGATCAGTAACTGAAATAAAAACTAGTTTGAATTAACTTTTTTTTTTTTCTAACTTACTTTAGTAATGGCATCTGAAAATTGTTCCGATAAACTCTTGTTAGAAGTGGTACGGTTGTATTCGACACTTCGATGTCCAAATCAGTCATGAGTTTTTCACTTGTAGTTAAAATTCTTGACACACTTACACTTATTTGGAATGATATGTCCAGAATAACCTATTCAGTAGAATAATAAAAATAAATTAAATGAAATAAGCAAATATTTCAGAAATTAATTATAAAATGAGAGCACAAAAAGAGAAATATATTAAAATTTAAGAAACAAAATATTTAGAGTAACTACATTAAGAAAAGATTTTAAGCTACTGAAATCTTTAAATAAATATATTTATAACAAAATACATGTAAAAAATAAATAAAAGCAGAGATATCCAACCTTTTAACATTTTGCAGTTAAATTTAAAAGGAAAAAAAAAAATTCATCAACAGCAATCAAAAATGTACTAATTTAACAACGAATTTTAAGTATAAAAGTTAAGTAAAAATTACAATCTAATTAAAAAAAAAAACTTCTGAGCAAAAAAGTTTAAGAAACTTTAATCATTGATATTTAAACAAAACAAATTTCCTTACACATTTATGTAATTTAAATATCAAACTCAAAGTGTTAAAAGAAAATTTACAATTTCTAACTTCACTTTTAAAAATACAACTGATGTGTTCGAAAGTTCTAAACAACATAAACAACATAATTTTGTTTTTATTTTTTAAACTAACTACTGATAATATAAATATGATCATTAAATAGCAGTTAAATAAGACATGAAAAAAGTTCTAAATTTAAAAAAAATTTTTAAATATTATTAACTAACTGTTTCACTATTAAAATAAATTCATGAAATTTAATGTAAACATTGCAAAAATTTAATTATTTTTTGTGTTTAAGGAATAAACAATTTTTCAAATAAATACAATTAAATGCTTAATTTTCAAAACTATGTTTGCTTTAACACATAGTTATAGCAATTAAAAAAAAATCCCAAAAGCATATTACCCATAGTGTTACTAAATAAATATTAAAAAGCTGTTTATTTATTTCAGCACAATATAGTTCTCTTTAATCTGATTTGCTTAAAATCAATTGACAAAGTAAAAAGCCAGTTGGAATTTTTTTTTTTTTTTTTCTTTTCAGTAGTCTGAAGTAATTATGCATATTTTGCAGAAGAAATGTTGAATGACAAAAGGAATTTTTAATATACTTTGAAAGTTTAGAATTACTAAATAATTTCTAAAAGAGCAGTGCTATAATGATTTTGATTACTGTGCATCAAAATATTTTCTCACTTTACGTCCAACGTGATAATCTGGAAACTCTACAAAAAGCATTACAGACTGCTTCCTGTCAGGCATTGCTTCAGTTATATCTGCTAAATTTTCCATTCTAAAAGGGGAAGGAAAAAAAAAAAAAATAGATCACAAACTACAAATATTTAAAACAGAATAAACATTTCATATTTGTTAGAACAAAACAAAAAATTATAATACACTTTATTATTTTTAAGATAAACTTATTATACTTTTTATTATTTTTTGAAAAAATGACATAGGAATAAAAATAACAAGGAAAATTCAAATATTCAAGAATATGCTGATATCATAGATGTTTTGAGAAAAAGTTTAGCTGAGGAATAAAGTCATTTAACCTTGTTCATGGCAAGGAAATAAAAAGGAAATAGGGCATTTATCTTTAATTGCTTGACCACTAAAGGCTCCTTTAGAACCGTTTGAAGATGATGATACATGATTACTTTTTAAATTTCAAATGCCTCAGGTGCATTTTGTAACTCGAATTTTTGTCATTTTTAGACAATCCAATAATCTTTGAGATTTTGTTATCACAAGAGAGCCTTTTGTTACATTTTGATGTATTATGCATCATTTCTTAGAGGTTGGTTTTGCTCAAGTAATTTTGTGAATCAGAATTTTTTTAAATTTTGATAAATGTTATTATTAAAAACAGTTTATTGACCTATACATTGAAATTTTGTTTTCAGGTCTCTAAGACATTTATGGTGAAGATTTAAAATGATGAAGAATATTTTATAACTGAAGTTAATTATACTAGCTTTAGAAACTAAAAATGTTCATTGAATTATCTTCTTAAATTAAAATCCAAAGAACATATTTTCTGACCATAAAGATTTATTGTTGAAGCTACTGCTATAAGGAGTGTTTATTATGATTTTTATTCTTTGGAAAAGCAATCATATGTCTAAGCCAGAAATAAGACATTTGTTCTCCAGTCTCAAATGGGTATGATTCTTAAAGTAAAGAATAAGTCACCTCTAATCTTTGTATTTGTTTCCTTGCCATGAACAAGGTTAAATGAATCCCCCAAACATATATGATATTAGCATACCAAAAGTCTTGATTTTTTTTTTTTAATTTTCTTTTTTTCCTTGTTATTTTTATTTTGGCAAAAAAAAGAACAACAAGAAGAAAATAAAATAAGTTATTGGGCTTTTCTATTTCACCCTTATTGATTCATTCTTCAATTGTAGAATTGCAATAGTTTCAACTGAAGAAAAAAATTCAATCAGAAATTTCTACTGCCTTGTTCAAAGTAAAGTCAGAAATTACACTGAAGATAGCAATTTCAGCAAAAAAAAATATTAACATTAAATTATAAGGCACTTTGATTTATTCAACACAGAGTTTCATATTACAATAATTCTGCTAGTTTACCCAAATGATCACTAGACTCTGATTGGAAGTTATATCCCAGCCACCATAGCCTCCTGCCACTGCTTATTCTGAATACCACTTGTTTAGATATAACACATGTCCTGTCTGATTTGTACTTTTTCTTTTTAAATTTGTATATATATATATATTTAAAGAAATCAAAAATTCACTTGATTCATAGAAAAACTTAAAAGGTAAGTCTTCTAGCCAGAGAATTCATGAAATGTAGCTTCTAGAGATGCAGATTACTTTGATTGATATATTTTTTTTAATGGAATAAATGACCTTCTTAGAGAAAAATATATATAAATTGAGCTAAATATCCAACAAAAAAGTAAATTTAAATTATAGAACAGGATAAAAAAAGAAAAGGTTTCAAAAGATGAAGCTGCATAAAACTATAATTTTATCAATGAATATATACTGTTAAAAAATGAACTAGCATTTTAAAATTATATAAGATAATTAGTTGAATTATTTGCCAATATTTTAAAAATACAAATAATAAACTTTTTTAAAAATAACAATAAATTGTTTCAGTAATCAAAAGCCAACAAATATTCTAAGCATGAAAAAAATAAAAGCTTGAGCTTAAAAATAGATAATATAATAAAGTACTGACTGAATAGCTTTAAATACAGGCCAATCAGATGGTACACCCTTGTTCCAGTTTGTTTCCAAAAAGTCTACGACATGATTTTCAAGACTTATAATATCTCTATTACCATTTATAATTGTTCCTGTATCATTTGGCAATGTATTAAGCCAGAACATCTGAAAAAGATAAGATTTCAATAAACCACTAATAAGAGCATTATAGTAGGTCAAGAATACAATTTTTAACTATTTAGAAATTTATAAATAAATGTACAAAATTATATGATAAACACATAAGACTGTACAAGATTTTATTAATTCTTTTTATCAAATCTAACCTTTATAGTAGGAAAACTTTCAACTTCATAAAAACGACAAAGCTTCACATTCTGAGCATCATTACAGTTGACAACTGCAATATCAACAATTCTCTTCCAAGCTAAAAATAAAGGAACACTTTAATAAAATTTAGAATAGTTTTATATTTATACAATATAAGCTTCATGAATATTAAAAAAAAAAAAGCCAAAAAATGTTTGACATGCCATGAAATGTTCATATTATAATTTTAAAGATAAAACAGGAATGATAGTGGATAATTTCATACGAAAAAAAAAAAAAAAAAAAAAACCTTTTTTTTTAAACCTCACAATTTTTTTTATACATAAATCACAAATTTACAGCAGTTATAATATTACTGACTGTTTATGTATCTTAATACTAATTTAATGAATTATAAAAGAAATTAAAATATAATCATTCACTTTTTAAATGTTTACTTATTAATTAAGCTTATTATTACAATGAATGTACAACTAAAAGAAAACACATTCCTAAGCACAAATTAACAAATAGACCAGAGGATAAAATTTCATTCACAACATAGAAGAAAATGATTAACTTTTTAAAAACGAGTCACAATTAAAAATTTCATTGCACTGTAGTAATCTTTTTTTTTTTTTTCATTTATAAATATTTTAACATATATATATATATATATATACATACAAGCATTAAGCGTGAAGCACGTGTAAGTGTGAAGCATTAATTATTTAATTTTTTGTGCTGATTGGTGTGAGTATATATATATACCAATCAGCACAAAAATTAAATAATTAATGCTTCACACCAATGAAATTTGTATTGAAGGCCAATTAAAATAATGATAAATTGTGAGGTGATGCATAATGACTGAATTCATGTTCTGTTATACAAAATAAAAATTACGTCTTTAATAAAGGACAGATTTTGTTGTTCAGAAGACTGGATAAAATGCATTTAAGAAAATGTAAGTAAATCAATATAATATATATAAATACATTTATTATATTTCATTAAACATATTTGAATTTAAATTAAGATAAAGGGGTAAGAGATAAAGTACTGAGTAATTAAAAAAAAAAAAAATTTTTTTCTAAGTTTATCAATAATAAGAACATTAGATTTAGTAGCAAATGAATGTATATGGTTCTGTTCATTTGACTTTTTTTTTATGCCTCTTGTAAGCTTTTTTTATTAATGAATAATTTCCTGTCAATTTACCTACATTGAACTAGTGTAATGATTTTTTGCTAACTTCTGTCAAATTATTTTAATGAAATAAAAATCACAATTGTTCACTTTTGCTATTACTTGCCAAATTTTATCATAGAATACATATCAAATATAGATCTTTCAATGTTTATAGTAATGCAAAAAAAATATTTCATATTATACAACTTATATAGATAAATTATCTATATAAGTTGTAATAATTTAAAGGTTTTGAATTCCCAATAGAATGAAAAACTGTTACTCTTATTTGATAATTATTTATTTTAATAATTAAATCTAATATTTTTAAACACAATTTCATATCTTCATCTTGTATTGACTAGAGATACTATTAACATTCAACAGCTGATATTTAAATTAAGTTTCCAGTATCAACAATATGGTTTCCATATGTTACACTACAAACATATTCTTCAAAGTATTCAAAGACTTTAAATTAATATAAACAAAAAAATTTAATTACATTGTTTAATTCAGTAATGATAAAATATAATTCACAATAAGTTTTATTAATTAAAATAATTTTGTTGATTAGCAATAACAGCTTTTGCAAAAATGGCCGGCTGTAAAATTTATACCCAAGCAGGTAATACACACCTACAAAATTAAAAATCATACTCGATAGGAAGATGAGAAATAAATCATATAAATGTAGAAACTGAATATTAATAAAAATTGAAATATAATAGAAATAAAATTAATATTAATTTATTGAAAGTAAAGAAAAAAACGCTTACTTGTTATCTCCCTTGCAAACTGTTTCCATGTTGGTGCATATCTTATACAGTGTCCACACCAATTGTTGTAAAATTCGATTATCCATACTTTTGAACTTCCCAAAACACGCTTATTGAATAGTGTAGAATTTAATTCCGATAGCGGATCATCCTCTGAATACAGAGAGCTCACACGAGAATTCAAAGCCAGAGATGGGGAAAATACAAAAACCAAAACTAAAGCATATAACAGATATTGCGTACACTTCGTCATCTCAAAAGCACTTCTTTCCCATATGCTACAAAATGTACTACCTTAGCAGACAGCTTTGGATTTACGTACCGTTCCAGTAAAAAATTGCTGTCATTAACTTACTGCATTATGAAGTGTTGACACAACGTACGACGATAGCGCCCTCTCTCAACTTGACTGTAACAAATCGGTTCAAGGAAAACATTCTGAACGATTGGTTGATGAAATTTTAATTCCAAATAGTAGCTGAGCTAATAACTATGTAAGTTAAATATTGTAGATAAATGTCAAATCAGCGGAAGTTCTTTGCAACAGTGAACAATCATTAAATTTTAAACGCAATAATATAAAATTAATTTGAATTTAGACGTGGTTTAAATAAGCAATAGACTATCTACATAATACAAACAGATGGACAAATATTTTGATGCATTTTTTCCACTTTCAACAAGACACCAGAGAATTATGAGAGAACTAAAAATAATTTGCATTTCATACCATACTTAAAATTGCATTCGGGATTAAACCATCATAATATTTTTTCATATTATTTGATATACTTATTAAAAATTTCAAATTTTTTTTCAATCGCATTAACGATCGACGGATTTGAATACGAAGTACTGTACTTAGTAATTGTACGCGAAGCGAACATTTTCTCTGAATCAAAATTACAAATAAAAGTACGACAGAATGAGCTGCTAAGGCTAATGATTATAGGAAACAATTGAGATAGAGAGAGAGAAAAGAAATATCAAGGAAAAAGCAAAGAGATACGAATTTTCCAATATAAAAACATTAGCAGTTAATTTTTTTTTTTTTTCATTGTCTTTTAACAAGAAAATCGCAGGTTAAGACAATGATGCAAGAGGAAAGAAAGAAGCCACCTATGAAAAGAAAGAAAAACATAGATTTAGATAATATTCTGCCGTCAGAACATGAAAATATCAGTTCTCGTTCAATTATATAAATAAACTCTCAAATAATAATAATAAAGATTACATTTTGGGTTTTTTAATATATTGCTTTTAAAAAAGATAAGATCAGTGTTGATTGAATTCTTTTAATAACACAATTTTACACTGTAGTTTGTAAATTACAATTTAGCAGAATCCAAAAGAAAATTTTGAACAATCAATGAAATCAATGGTTTCATTCCTCTAGGAAATGTCTAAAAATTTAATCCAACCTGCGTCAAAAGTTCATAATGTAAAAACAATGGAAATGAATAAATAAATAAACTTTATAAAAGTCGAACCTTAAATAAAATTTAAGATTCATTTAACATTTATGTACAAGAATCCAGAAGGGGTAAAGATTTCGAAATCCCTGGCCTGTAATGGCCCATCCCGTAACAATTTTTTAAAAAAATAAATTACTGAATAAGTTCTAATGACGCAATTTGAGTTTTCATGTACTTGTGATTCATAAAACAACGTATACAGTTTCTAGAAATAATAAAGGCATTTTTTAAACTATTAAATATTTAAATGCAAAGGAACTTTTTATCAACATCAAAAAGTTATCTTTAACTTGCGTACTACATAAAAATTTTAATAATTTTAGTGAAAAAGTTATAGAATCAACTAGTATTATTTATTTCTTGTGATATTATTCCGCTACTTAAAAACAACAGCGAGTTTTTTATTCTTTGAGGGAATCTAATCTAAAAATTTAGCAAGAGTCAATTCCCTTATGTCATTGTTTACATTATTATTATTATTATTCAAAATGCAATAAAGTTGATATATAACAAATCTGCC